>OVBE01000249.1:0-57974 GCA_900406425.1 Iberis pinnata
TGGGCCTTGTGTCGAAATGGGCTTTCAGGACAGGTGCCAAACCTGGTATCAACAGTTTGCTGGAAGAGAATTTAACCATCTGAGTGCCTTATCAGCTAGAGAATGAGTAAACAAGGTGCAGTATAAGTAGTCATTCGAAACTCCATTGAGTCGAATAGTGCTGCATNTCCTCAAAGTTGTCGACATGATCCATGGGATGTTCATAAGCTAACCCATGGAATTGGTTTTGCCTAACCATAGTGAAGATTTGGTGAGGTATGGTGAATTCTTGCCTAGGACGTGGGTTAGGGCGAATGGCATTCCTGTTGGCAAGGAATTCGTGGGGATTGTTGAAGTCACCTACCAGAGGGTGATTCTAGGTTGGACGATTGTCAGCCATTGAGTTTGAGTGTTCTAACTTCAAGAGTTCTGCGTTACAGAGGTTGCAAGTCCTTAGATTTGTTAGATCTTCTGGTCATGCACCTGTAAAAACGAAATCAAGAAGAAAGAAAGGTTGAGTACTGTAAAAAGAAAAATTCTTAGACTAAACTCTAAAGAAAACTTAAGAGGCACAATTGGTCCTCGGATATGGCGCCAAAAATATGATAGGCTCAGGATTTTAATTCCTAAATCTACACAGCAAAGAATAGATCCTCGTAGTATAGTAAAGGGTCGAATTCCACAGAAACCAGACAGTATGACTTTCAGTTAAACTTTTGATTCTAGCTAAGACAAAATAAAAGGGTGTTCGTAGCAGAGTTAAAAGCATAAATTAAAAGAGGATGTAAATCAATAAACTAAAGCGTCGGGCATTAGGGAATTCCACAGGTATTCAGATTTGAAGCTCAGGTTAACATACAAGATTTATTTTTAAAATAGTTCTCAACTCAAAAGATAATAATAGACTAATCTCCTCCTGAAGTATTAGATCCCTACAATCGAATTACTAAATACAAACTCCCGCTGTATTTAAACAATTCAATTATGCAATGATTTTAGATTTGATATGTTCATAAGCATCAAAGACAATACTCTCGCAAGCAGAGACACTTATTCATCTAGACTATGTCAGATCTCTAAACCAAATCCCTTTGTGTTTATCAACCTAATATCAATGAACTAAATGGCCAGTTTAATTCAAGCATTAAGAATAAATCTAGACTAAGAACCTAACAATTCAATCCTTTATGTTAAACCCTAACTATCAAATCTTGTTTTCCCTAGGAAACCCTAAAACCTAACAAGTGATCTACTCAGATATTGAAAAGTTAACACAAATCATAATCAGAGAAGAACACATTCAACAACCAAATCAATATATTAAAAAGAAAAGAGTTCAGAATTCTTTTCCAAAAGGTTGGAATCCGTCTCTCTGTAAAAACTGTGAAGAAATAAAATTAAGCCATCTCTCCAAAAATAAACCCTAGTCTAAGGCTTTTATAGTGCTAAAAACAAGAAAAAATAAAATAAAACCAATAAGGAAAAGTGTTGATGAGTCTTGAGGGAAAGATTGTAATTTTAGATGATTTTTAGTGATTCTCAGGTGCACGGATCGAATGATCCGTCTATGGATCAATCGATCTCTTTTTACGTAATTTTTTGCACATGCTTCTTCTGCGAGACAGCTTGACCAGTCTTCAGTAAAACTGCCATAACGTTTTATTACTCCAATGGATTGACCTCAAACCACTTCCATATGAAAGCTAGCTCACGTGGATATCTTGTGTCAAAATTACAGCTTAATCCATCCACGAGAACATCTTCAATAATTGGTAAACTTTTGATCCTTATGTCGGATTATGCATCTGCATATGCCAATTTGCATCTATTTTGTGCACAAATCCATATTGTTGCTCCAAAATGTCCCAAATACCTAAAATCCTGAAAATATGCCAAAAATACAAGGAAAACGCTCGGATAATGCCAAATAGAAAGTATAAATACCCACTAAAAAGCATTATAATCGAGTGATATCAAAGCGCCTAGACACCGAAGCTGATTGATATTGATTACTTGAAGGACACCCAATTCCTAGTTGGGAAATTGGATGCTCAATTATGCTATCAGTTCAGGGCATCGAACAACACCACAACAATCTTCCCACTCCCAAACAGCAGGCGGACCACTATTAGAAGATTTGAGAACCTACCTTTCAACCACGACATATCCAACACAAGTGATATTCTTTCAGCAATGACACGCCTGCCATAATGTTCTGATAACCCTTCAAGGTCCATCTCCAACCAACCATTGTATCATCCATTGCTTTTTATAATGCATTTACTTCATGTTTTTATGTGTCTATGCTTTCGTTTCTTATTTCACCCCTAAGTTCTCCTGAAAATTTAGATTACACAAGAGATTGTGTAATTTGAATTCGGAGGAGGATTTAGGGGCTTATTATCTAATGAATTTTTTTGTTTTTGTTTCTTAAACTCCAATCATGCATAACATTTAAGGCATGATCCTTTCTTTTCTAAAGTATATTGTGATATGAAGTTTGTCTCTGTTTATTAGAACCAAAAATTGACATTTAATTATCATGCTTATGTGCTGGATTTGAACTCATGGGTAGCATATACATATTTGGATTATCTTCTACCGTTTCATCACTCTTGTTAATCTAAATAGACTTCCCACCCTTGAACCTTGCCTTCTTTAGAGCCACATATCAATTATTGAGTGTTATGACATATCATGGAGTGAGTTTGGTAGAAAGTGCTAGGTTCGAACTAACAGGAACAGAATCTCATGTAGTTATAGTTCACATTTTTGGACTAGATAGGACTAGGTGGGGTTTGATTCTGGGTATTGGGGTTGTTTTGAAAAAGAGGAAAACATGTTGGAAATCTGGTAAAAGAAAGGAGAATGGTTATAAATCTTGGAGGGGGGGAATGAAAAAAAGCAAAATAGTCTAGTAAAGGATTTGGGGGGAAATAATATGAGAAGTATGGTTGGTGCAAAAAAAAAACAGAAAAAAAATGATAAGAAAGAGGGTAAAACCCCAAGAAGTTAGTGAAAATGCAAAAAGATCAGGAACCATAGGTGCTATAATCAGGAAATCCTCAAATCTGGTAGAAGTTGATAAGAAAGAATCATCTCCTAAGAATTGTCAAGGAAAAAATGAAAAAGGAAAAATGTGAACGACTAAGATCACTTCGAACTTTAAAGGATAAAATTAGGGTCTCCTACTTGGTTTAGAATTAGGAAAATTTTAATGACTTCGGGTATATGGGATTATGTTCTCGTATGTATCTAAGTGTTCTTACCTTTAGCATTATGCTAAAGCTCATTCCCTTTTCGAGAGAGCCATGTTCTTAATTACTTACTGATGCATGAAGGGGCCATTTTTTTTCCCTTAACCAGTCCGTTAGCCAAATGAGTTCAATGAATGTGTATAGCTTGATCCACGGTTTTGCTTAATGAATGTTAAAGAGATGAATGGATTTAAATGCATTGTGTAGGTTGGAACAGATCTGAATTGAACTTTGATGAGTATGGCTAAAGTTTTTAAGTAGGATGAGACAGGATAGCACTCTAGAATTAGTAACCTGACATTGATATTCCCTGTTTTTTCAGCATATTTTGGTTCTGAGTTCCCTATTTCAAACTTCTCTTCCAGTCTTCTGAATTACTTGCTTGGGGCCATTGGATGTTAGAACTTGTTTGGGGGAGTTGATGTCTCTGCATTTTACATGTTTTACGAGACCATGTACCATCACTTTAGGGTCATTTAGATAACATGTTGCATTCATAGGTATTTATTAGTAAGTTTGCATTTTTAGGTAGTTATACATTAGCATGCCCATACATGTGCATTTTGGAGATGTTTCAGAAATTTAGAGAATTTTCGGGACATATCGAGAATCTAGAGAAGTAGAAAGAGGTGCAAAACCCAAAGTCAGACCCGACATCAAGGAAACATGGCTTGATCTCATGCACCGTCTGGCTCGACCACTACGTTGAGCCCAAAAACTTCATCCGGCTCGATCTCATGCAACATCTCGCTCGACCACTACATCGAGCCTGGCTCGACCACTACATCGAGCCTAATCCGGCTCGACCACTACATTGATCCCAACCCGACTCGATCATGCAACTCGATCATCTGGCCATTCCATCAAGCCCGAGAAGCTAGCTCGAGCACTACATCGAGCCCGGCTCGACAACCTAGATCTCAACCCATTCCCAGCCTCAACCACATCTTCTTCTACCTTGATCATGCAGCTCGATTTCACGTCGATCCCAACACCAAAAAGTGGGCTCAGCCACTTCAGCACGACCTCATCGAGCCCAAACATCCTGACTCGATGACCCGACTAGATGACCGAAGCCAAGATAACCCAATTTCGGGTTAAGATCAATCATTACATTTTTTAATCATTTGTCTTTTAGTGGTTTTAAGGATTTCCTAAACCACTATATGAAATTTAATTCGCCTCCTTTTGAACCTAAGCTTTATTTTTGTATCTTTCTTTTAGGTTTTCTCTTTGTTTTTCCATTTAAATGTTCATTGTTGATTAAACCCTGATTTCTTATTAAGTTTATGTTTTTCTTATGATTTCTTCATTTTCATGCTTAGTTTAGGGTTTAAAACTATCTGGTGCATGTTGATCTTTTGTTTTATACCTTTAATCTCGTTTTCTGAGTTGATCATCATTTATGGCTTTTGTTCTTGTTTCGCTTGATCACCATTTTTATAGTTTATGCTCATTCTGTTTATGATCACCATGGTTTTTCTAAGTTTATGTTCTTACTGTTCTTGATCATCATATCCTGATTTCTGATTTTCCAGCTTTTGATCATCATCTTCTAATTTTCTGTTTCGTTGTTCTCGTTGTTTTTAAGAGTTGACCTTTGATCCTAATGTTTTGTTTAGAATTATGTTTTATGTTTTCCATGATTTCATAGTTGCTATGAGTAGTGAGTAGTGAACATGGTTTCTGAGGATGGGGTAAACTGGTGTTGAACCCTTGGTTCTCCTAGATGCTTAAGTTTGTTTGTCCATAGATCATTTATGTTTCACTGCTCTATATGCTTATTTCTCATTGATCAATTGAAATATGATATTAGAAATTTCTTCACCCGAAAGGTGCCTGATGAAATGTCTGAACAAAGTGATTTCAGAGATTTGCATATATAGCCCAAGGGATTGGATTTTTTAGGGTGTTTATTAACTTTAGTAGATTGTTTCTTCATGCCTGCTAGGTAGTGTTCCGTTAACGGGAGTTAGATCTGGTAATTGCTTAGTTTGAGACCATTTGTCAAGGGATTGAACTTGGTTGTTTATAAATCTGCTCTCTACGAATTAGCTCATTGTTTGATGTATGTTAGGTGTCTAGGTAGTTAAAGGGGGATCACCAATCAACTACCCCCATCCATAGGAACTGTTTTCCCTTGATTGCTTTTTACCCCTATTTTCTCTTCTGCTTTTATTTCACTTGATGTTTACCCTTAGGTTTTTATTGATGCATACTAGTACTTATTTTCTCTTTTACTTCCAGTTTGTTATGTTCGTTTAGGAATTGTTAGTAAAACACATTTTTCTTACTTGGCTTGAATCAATAGTTCTGATTGCATCTAGAGTGGTTAATGATTACACTCATTTGAGTTGATAACCTATTTACTACAGTGACTATGATAGTATATAGGGATTGACCGTAAGAAATTTACTATCATGGCCTAAGGGTGTTCTAGCATCATTCTGTCCATCCAGCCCAACCGGTCCAGTACTCAACTACACCCACCCCGCCCCCTATAATACATTAGTGACAATTTTCGGAATTACACCAGTATACATTACATGTGTTTGAAGAATCATTGCATATTTAATTATTAATTATAAAAATTAATAATAAATAGACAATGACTGGAACTCAATCAAATGATGCATACTTTCTTGAACCGGTTAAGGAACAATGCGGATACTTAGCATTATTCCCGAATTGATTTGCTTTCCTTAGCATTTTTCCGTAAATCTTCTCAACATACAGATTTAACCTCTTTGTTTTTGACTTTCATGTTCTGATTCGGCCATCCCGGCCATTAGGATGGGCACAATTCCCGTTCCGTTCTGTCCCGTCCTGTTCCGTTTCGAATTCGTTCCAAAATTCTCGTCCCATTAAAATATATATTCCCATATGGGACATCTTTTCATTTCCCGAATGGGAACGAGACGGGATGGGACAGGACGGGAACAGGAATTCCCGACGTCCCATTTGGGACAGATATACAAAATTATAAATATATATATATATATATATATATATATAATATAAATATACTAATTTATTTTTATTTTTTAATGTTCATAGTTTAACTATTAACTAAAATTACAATCTATATAAATTAAATCTAATTATATTATTAACAATTTTAACCTAATTTTTTATTCTAAGAAAAACGGCAGAAAATATTTCCTAATTCTACAAGGAGACACGATAATTGATGTTATTTAAAATAGAAGTAATTGACTTTGATACTATTAAACATATATAATTGTGTCGATTTTTGTGGTTTTATTGGTGTGTCGTTAAAAATTAGCTAAGTGTTTTAGGAACAAAAAAAATTGATTTATTTGTTATATTTTCGGGAATTCCCGTTCCCGTCCCTTCCCATCCCGTCCTATTCCATTCTCGTCCCGAATTTAAAATGGGACATAAATGGGACGTATATTTTTGTTCCCAAATTCCCGTCCCGTTCCCATTCCCGAAAATTTTCGTCCCAAATTTCCATTTGCCCACCCCTACCGGCCATGATTTTGGTTCACAGGCGCTACACAAAGCCCAGTGAAACATTTGTCTTTGGCCCACAGTTTTTTATTTTATTTTGTATAGGTTTTAAAATTTTATAGACCTATAGATTTATATATATATATATATATATATATATATATATTGGCCCCAAATAACAAATACATGAAACATCAGCCAAAAAACAAATTTGGTCTCAAAGCTCCATAATCTCATGATCGGCCATGATCTTAACATCACTTTTTAAATGATGTAAAAATTATAAAGTCAATTTAAAAAATGATACTAAATCTAGTGAAGCTAAATATATTTTACATTATTTATGATGTAAAAAAGAAAATTTATCATCATTTTTTTTTTCTTTGTATCATTTTTCTTAAACATTTTTACAAAACACTTTAACATCACTTTATAAGCTAACATAAAATTTAGCATTATTTTTTTCTTTGTGTCATTTTTAAAAACGTATCTACAAAAAGAAAATTAATATCATTTTAAAGATCAATGTAAAATCTAGCATCATTTTTTATGTCATTTAAAAAAAAGTTTCTATTGAAATTGTTAACATCATTTTAAGAATCAACATAAAAATATATAGTTAATATAAAAACCTAAAAATCGATGCCAAATATAAAATTAAAGTAAATAGTTATAGATGATGCTAAATTTAATATTTATAACCATTCATGAAAAATCATATAAAATACTAATATTTAATATGAAATAAATCAATAATTTGAGTTAATTATTATTTCTAAAATTTAACATATTAAATCAAAAGTATTTTTAGTTTAAGAAAGTAAAATAAAATATAAAAATTATCCCAAAAAAAGTAAGATCATAATCAAAATCATAAACTCCTAAAAAAATAAGAATCATAACAAAGTCATTAACCATATGTATTTCTCCATTCCCCATATATGTTGTGTCTCTGTTATATTTTCATCTGAATCTGTAAGCAAAAACGAAATTTAATCAGATGAGTCAGTTTTTGAATCCATAATTGCATTCACAGACAATCTAAATCACAGTTTCAAATATTAAAGTCAACATTATTCAACAAATAACACAGTTCTATATTGCTCTTTAACGAGAAGATGCAAGCTTGAAAAACTTATATCTATCTTCACTCGATGCTCCAAAAACACACAACTAAATTCATACTTCTTAATAATAATAAATCAGTGAACGAGTTAGCTCTTATAAATAGACTCTAAAGTAATTAAAATACTTTTCTGCAGCTAAGAACCTAATCAGTTGAAAAAAAGCAGACTTAATTAACAATACAACAAAGATCAATGTCATCAACAGTGCTTAAAACAACATAAAGACTTGGAACATGAGCCATTTAAAGAGTAATGTTGTTCTACTTACCTGAAAGCTTGTACATTGAGAAAAAACAAACACAAATGGTTCATCTTCTGTTTCCTTAACATGATATGGGTCATTGTTATCATCTGTATATAGCATTATCCAAGATTTTTAGTCCCTTTCAAGTTGAGATAATGCAAAAACAAGGCATATTAAATCAAAGCCAGTTAAAAACAATTACAATTAGAGGATTGCAAACCTACCTAACTCACAAACTCACATATTATCAGTTAAATCAATGTCATCATCATTCAAATAATTTCTAACTAACTGAAAGTTAGGTATAGGTATGTGATATCTTGAGTTTTTGATGCATTATAACCTTGTTTTTGATTCTATTTGAGTAATTTAACTTACATTTAGGCATAGATAGGTTGCATTTTGCATGTCATTGCATATTTCAGGTGTTTGAGGTGTGTGGAATCAATTCGGGAATCAAAACCGAGAAGAGTGAGCAAAAAAGAGACAAAATGGATCAAGGGAACAATACTGGACTACTGACCCGGTACACTTGGTCCGGTACCACTATCCCGTCCATATTGTATCGGTTAAAAGTCCTGATATGGACCTGTATCGGCCAAGTAAACCGATACACTTGGCCTGGTACATCCATACCGGCCATGCTGTATGGGGCTGAAGATTCGGCGTGGCCGAGAGCATTTCTATATCAGACCGTATCACCCGATATGCCTGGCCCAGTATGCCTATACCGGCCAGTTTGTACCGGCGTGATTGCCCGGTATGAAACAAAAACGAAGCATATCGGACTATACATACCGGGTGGGTCAACCAATGTCGAGCCTAACAAAAAAGTCAACTCGAAGTTTGACCAAGTGTTTTTACCCATTTCTTGTTATGGGTTAACCCAAGATCATTTAGGAACCGCTATATAAGCATTTAAAACCTAATTTGGTGTTATCCTTTATTCTCTTTATAACTTTGTTGCTACTTTGGTGTAAAAACCTTGAATCCTTCCTTAATCTTAGTTTTCATCTTTAATTCTTGCTTTATTTCTTGTTATTTACTTGTTAGAATTATGATTAAACACATTTCTACTCTTGGATTTTGTGTTTTCTCCATGATTAGTGAGTAGTCTTTTATAAACAAGTGGGTGAGGTAGATTAGGGTGATTAAGTAATGGAATGTGATGTTTAGAGTCTAGATTACTTAAATCTTCATTCAATAAGAGTGCTTAATGCTAGATTTAGTTTGATAAAATGCTTGAACCAACTTTTGAATGCTAAACGAGATCTAACCAAGACATTGTGTCAGTTAGTTTAATGATTGAAAATGGATTAGATTTTAATGCTTCTACATCGAATTCTTGTTTCCAAAATAAAGTTAAACCTCCTCCTTCCCTCCCATGAAGAGATACTAGAGCATGTGAACTCTCAAAGGATTCACCAACTCCTGATAGTTTTAATTTGTTATTTTTACGAAATAGGATTTGATGGATCTCAAGAATCCATCAATGTCTTTGGACAAAAAAAAACTAATAAATCCAAACATTAAAATTAACTAACACTGAACCCAAATTTACATTGTCATAACATACGTAAACATTTAATATGTAAATACAATTGTTGAAGAATGATTTTTTTAATTTTGCAAAATTTGAGGAACTCAACCATTTTTCCAAACAACATTCTGCCATTTCTATTCGGACAAAATAGGCTTTGTAAAGAATGTGCTTCGAAAGAGTGTAAGACTTTACATGGGCCCAATGTCAAAGGCCACATATCGTCAAGTCATAGACAATAAACCAAGTTATCTACAACGATGTCCACACATAGAAAAAAATTATCGTAAATGCAGGAGAAGAAGCAGAGTAAACTGATAATGGCTGTGTTAGTGTTACAGTCTCCTAGTTGGTACCAACATGGACGAATCATAGAGAAAAAGAAGAAAAGACATCTGACAGGTGTTGTCCGATCCACTGAGAAAGACGATTCTTCTCCTTCTCCTTCTCCTTCTTCTTCACAGAGATTCCAAATCGATAGAGATAAAGCTATAGAAGCTCTGAAACAGCTTGATCAGCAAATCGAATCTCAAGCCGATGAAAAGCCTCGAACCATCCTCAAGAAACCATCAGATGTAGTCATATCTAATGATCCAATCATCTTTGAAGAACCACCTGAGATCTCTGGATCGTTCCTCACAAACTCAGCTTTTCTTCTCTTGCTTCTTACATTGTTCTATAACATTTTATTCATTACAGTGATAAAACCATCAATGGATGGACCAGAACCAGTTCCAGCTTCTCTTGAAGAAAACAGCGTTGCTATGTCTGATTCTGAAATCATGCAATTTCCACTTTCGTCATTACCTCAAAACACCTTTAAACAGTAACATTATATCAATCCATAATTAGTGTCTTTCTTGTATATTAGATCCTCATTGTTTGTATTGCGAAAATGTTATATTCATAGCCAAAGACACAACGAAACATATAGTATCAAGACCAGTAGTGAAATTTCGAAAACTGCAATATAAAATGAATTGTTTCTTAACCTAAAATGGGCAGCAAACTCTTGATTGTTCTAGTTGGACTCAGGACCATCCATGATAGTATAAACAAAATTGCAACTTCTGTCTTTAGTGCAGAGAGTCTTCAGTTAAAAGAGACATAGTTTGTTCTTCAAGCTGCAACAACCGGACTCCTGTATCATGATCCAACCTCAACCCAGCGTCTTCAACCTCCTTATATACTTCTTTACACTTTGTTAATCGCCCGAAAGCAGTATAAACGATAATCATATCGCGATAAATATCATATGTTGGCGAGAATCCAGCTTCTTTTAGTTTGGAGTAATATCTCATTGCTCTTCCTAAATCATCCAATGCCACAAATAGTTTAATAGCTACTCTGTAAGCTGGAAGGTCAAAAAGACAGTTTGATTCCTCCATCTCCCAAATCACATTCATTGCCTCCCGGTATTTCTTTTCGGAATATCGGCTATGTATCATGGTAGTGTACATCACAACGCTTGGTTCTCTTTTTGATTCTTTAAACCAGTCAAAGAGAGATTCAACAAGCTCGAATCTTCTCAATTTCACACAGATCTTCATAACACTTGTGCAATCCTGTTGGCTCAATTTCAAATCTTCTCTTTCTTTAAGTTCATCAAGAAGAGCAACAACTAGATGATACTTATCAGGGTTTTTCGCTATTTCTAAAATCATCTTCACGTAAACACTGGAGTCGAGTATCCGATTATTACTCTTAGAGATCAGTATAAGCTTTCTTGCTAGATTCAGCCATCCGCCTTCAATGCATCCTTTGATCATTGCTTCTATTACATTCTTGCTAGCCAAACTGTTGTCGAATTTAAGCAGCTTCAGCTCGTGGTGCTTTGCTAAAACCTGAACAGTTGAAGCGAGAATCCGATTATCTGGAAACAAATGTGAATGCTTTTGTGCCCAACGATAAGTCTGTAAAGCTCTTTCGGGTAAACACATATGACCCAATTCTCGAATGGTCATAGAGAGTGATCCTTTGCGCAAGAAGCTAACCCATTTGTTGAGAACAAGAGAGACATCTGTATCAGAAGAAGGCAAGCTTTTGATCTCTTTAGCTAAACCTATGAGAAAGCTTGGATCTTTATACACTTGCTTAGACACAGAGGATAATGCAAGTGATTTGATGTTCTTCTTTGAAGTTGGAAGACCTAAAGGTCGTAATTTGTGAGGTAGAGGAAGTGGCAAAGGCCTAACTCTACTCGGTTTCCCTGGTTTTTGAGGAATCCTTTTCTTGAAAAGCGACGAAATGGCTTCGATTTCTTCTGGTTCCCACACATCATTAGCATCATCCACTACCTCTTGATCTTGCAAATCATGATCATCATCTACTACTGGTTTAGTAATGGGTTTCCTCAGAAACAAATTAACACCGAAATCAGGAGGAAGCTTGGTCCTGCGAGGATTACGAAGATTCTTAGTGAGTTTCTTTGACTGTTTTCTTTGAGTAGCGTTGACTCTTGTTACTCCGATACTCCTGGTTTGCAGATTCAGGTGAAAGCTAAGTGAGGAAGACACAGGACAATACATTATCATTCCTCAAATACCACTAAATTAGAACTCTAAATCGAACAGAGACTAACTCTAATTGACTCCTGAGTAATGTAGCTCAAAGCATTTCTACAATAGAATCGAAGAAAAGCTAGGGTTTTTATCACTCTGTAATCTAAAAATCAAACATAAAGCTAAGAAAAAGGAATAAGCTTTAGGTTTATAATAGAAACTACGTGAGGATTCCAATAGCATTACATTAGTCTAAAGAGTAAAATCGAAGAAACCTAACTCCTGAGGAATCAATCGAACATAGTAGGAGAACGAAGAAGAAGAAAAAGAAGAGAAAGAAAGGTACTTTTTTTTTACATGTTCTAATTCTAATTCTAATTACGCGAAACGGATCCAAGTCAAACCCGACCCGATAATGTAGTAAGGTGGTTTTCGGATAAGAATTGGTTACGTGGAGATAAAACCTTTAGAAGCACGTAGAGGGTTCCAGTACGAAGATAGCTGGCAAAAGTCACAAACATTGACGTCTAAACACAATCGAGAATACGCTAAAGCCACTTTTGTCCAATTTTTATCACAGGTCTATCTCTTTGATGGTCCCTATATGCCAAATCCGACAATTCATAATGAGCTCTTTCTTAACTGTTTCTTCATAATATATATATTTTGTTAATTATCTATAAATTCGAATTACACTCGCAAACAACCAAAACTTATATTACTCGGCACAAATTTTGTTACATGAAAGGGAAAAAAAAAGAGAGAAAAGACTTCACAAACTTTTGTTCGGAGCCATGATTTCACTTCGGTATGGTTTAGACCGGCCTAATGATTACACAATGTATGTACACATAAGTGCATGAACATGAGCACATAAAATCATATTCAATGGACCCATAGAATAAAAACAACTACAAGAGAGACAAAATTTTCCTCACAAAGGCACTCCCATTAAATAAATTTATTACAATTTGAATCGATAAACTAACAAATACGAACATGAAAATATCCAACAAAATAAAGTTACACGCAAGTGTTCGTAAACGACAATATTCACAGAAACAAGTAACAGATTTATCATATAGTATTAAAACTCCGAATCTCTCAAAATCAAAAAATTAAAGTATTTTCTTTTTTTTCTTCATATTCATATACAAACAACAAATGACAAAAATACCCCCTCTGCATTAAATCATAAAAATACCATATCTATGGACTTATTGTAGAAACAACCCTCAAATCATATCCAACAACCCTTACTATTGAGTTCCAATATTATCTCATATGGATACTGTTCCAGCAATCCGGCTTCGCTTGCTCCGGTGCTTCCCGGTGCGGTGGCGCCTCGGGATTCCGCCAAATGTGACTGGATCATAAACCTTAAGCCTTTGAGCCTCTGCGGGATTTACCACGCACTCGGGTAAAGCAACCTTGTACCTTGTCCGATCATAGCAATACGAGTAAGTCATGTGTTTCCGCCTGAAAATACCCATTTTACCCCTTTGTGACGTGGTAATTTCCTGCGCATCACGGATATTCTCGGCCGCTCCTTCATCGCACCTCGGAAACTGCTCGATTGGGTCCACGGCGCATCCATGAAGGGTTAGATCAGAGAAGTGTGCGACGTAAGGAGCATATTTGTAATTTACACCATACTTGCCACCGTTGGTAGCCCATTTAGAACCGTCCCATATTGTTGTGTAGAGAGACATCGGTTTCGAAGGAAAGTCACCGCCCATTGACGTCGTACGTTTGACCTCTCTGATCGGAACATTGTCCACATAGAATCTGCATAACAAAAAATAATGTATAATTTTAGCCTGAATATTAAAAAAAGGATTAATTATCTAAGAAGAGGAACACTTTTGGCAAAAATTACAGCTTTTGATGAACTGTTAGATTCTGTATTGGGACATTTGATGCCAATTGTGGAAGAAAAGAAAAAGATTTTGATGTATAACAACCAGAAATTATAAGCCTGTAAAGGAAACATTTTTGGCATAAAAATTCCAACTTTTGATGAAATAAGAACTATGTAAAGATTCTCAAATTGAGGATTGGGCCCCAAAGGAAATCATACTCTCTAAGTAAGGTCTTTGTTGATGCCAAAAATCAAAAGCTGTAAACCATTTATGGGGCTCACAAATTTGAAATCGACATGGACAAAACAATCAAAAGCAATGATGTCCCAAGCATCACAAAACTTCCCACAAGAAGTAAAACATTTAAATCCACCAAGAAATTTTTGCATCTAAGAAAACCAAAAGATTCTCCAAATATTAAAGCCCCACTTGGGTATCCTTTGTATAGAAGATGTCATTATTCAATACAAAAAAATCAAATGGGGTCAAGAACCTAACGTTATTTCAAGATTCTAAGGTTTTTGATTTAACAGAATAAAACACACAACACATAAGACTGATTTATTTAAGTGGTTTTTTTAGAACTTACATGATGTGAGAATCAGACCAGAGAATACTGTATCGATGAAAATCTTCAGTTGGATCAAACCAGAGATTATATCTCTCTTCTCTTCCCAAATGAGTGCTTCCATTACCGTAAATATTTGTCTGAATCCTCCATTCTTTTCCTCTAATGTTACCAAGAAACTCAAAATCTATCTCATCGTGGTTCTTCTCATACATATCTCCATTTGACATCTAAAATAATAATAAACCACATATAAAAAAAAATCATTATTTTTTTTCACTTGGAGCTAAAATCCTAGAATCAACAAGCTTAAAACTTTGAATATAGCTTAAATATGGTGAAAATCTTACATAAAAGGCAACAACAACTCCAGCTGAATAATCAGAAGGTAATTTAATTGAAGCACTGAAGAACCCATGTAAGTAAAGATCGTTTGAGACAAACCCAGAACCTGCAAAAGACAAATCATCAGTAAACCGAGAAAAAAATGAAGAAGAATCTAGAAAAACAGAGAGAACCGTACCGGTCCTTTCATCGAGCGTTAACCGGACGGATTTGCCATCTTTATGAACAAGCAAGTTCTTGTCACCAAAAAGTTGAGTGTAACCTTCTTCAAACGATGTAACTGGAAGGTTTTGCAGAGTAAATCCGGAAACTAAACCGTGAAACAGAAACATAAAAACCAATAAACGACTCAAAGTTTCCATTTTTCGATCGTATCTTTATTTACTACCAAATGCTTCGGTGTGCATATAAATTGAATAGCTTTTAGAGAAGAGAGAGTAGAAGAAATAATAGCTTCCGTAGGAAAACTATGGATGTTTAGAGAGAAGAAATCCTGATGAAATAGAGAGAGAGAGAGAGTAAGAAGAATATGAGGTTCCCATCTGGCTTTGGGTGGTTTATATTTTCGATAAAAGAAAATCTCTCCACCATATTCCTTTGTTTTTTTTTTAATTTTACGACGCAACTGGATCTTTTCCCAATTACCACTAATCTTAAAATTTATTATAAAAATAAATTGTTGTTATGTGAATCCTAAATTTATTTAAGTAATTTATATATATATATATATATATAATATTGGATATCAATTAATTTTGTGGTATGTTTTTATAGTTCTTTTTAGTTAAAACTAAATGAAAATACATAAATAAATCTTATTTCATGATGTTTTGCTTTTTAAAAGGAGATTTATCAATAATAATTTTGATATTATTAAAATAGTTTATTTATCAACAACGTTTACTACAAAACTTATAAGTTTGTTAAAAAGTAGTTTTAATGAATCAAAAATCAAATTTAGTGACTTTAGGTCCCTGTTATAATCACATCTCTTGGTGTCGAATATGGATAGGAGAGGAAAAAACACTAAATTGAGAAATTTAAATTTGGTAATAATGATAATGATCTTAAATCATTGACATAATTTACTTTTAAGTGGGGTAATATGTTAATCTGCGAGTGACCCCCTTTATATTTTAAATTACTAATAAAACACATAAAAAATTAATAAAATTTCGTTAAGAGGAGGAGAGAAAAACAAAGAGAAAGCAAGAAAGCATGAGGAGGAGCTTTGCTTCTTACACATGTGTCCCGACAAATAGTCACAGGTGCTATGTCAGCTCTGCTCAACCAACACTTCAATTTTTTTACAAATATATAGTATAATCGTATGAATAATTTTGTAAGCAAAAACGTAAACACATATTCTCTCTGTTTTTTAATTTTATTTTTATTTTTATTTCACAAAATTTGAGTTGTTAAGTGAGAGAAATAAACAATAAAATATTATTCTGACAAAACATAAACAATACAATATTATTATTATTTAAACATTGAAATTTAAAAAATAATATTAAAATTAGTTAAGAAAAACAACACAATTATTATTTACTTAAGTAATAAGAAATAGAGGGAATGGTATTAAAGAAAATAATCGAACAAATTAAAGTAATATACAGAAATATATGAAATTGATTTAATTATTTTTTCGTTTGCAAAGCTTTCTTCGAAGAGGGATAAAGTGCAAATTGAAAAACCATAATACAAACCTGAAAGAAAAGAATAATTTTTTGGTTGTCTATAAAAAAGCTGTGGACCATAGATCCCTCCTCGAAGACAAACGGGGTACATTTTAAGAAAAGGTGAATCATTAGGGTTTAAAAAACAATTTATTTTGAGACTTTCGGGGTCAAAATAAAAGGCGTATCATTGAATTTTCAATTATTAATGGGAGAAAAAATTGATATTTTTAGTTTTAACTAATTGGAATATCTTATAAACGCATAACGGAAGAAGAAGTCAGATTTGGTTAGCCGCCCCAATACGCCGTCCATTACGCTCACATTGTCCGAAGTAGCCCTCTCAGTAATATAAAATTACGGATTTGCCATTGTTGAAGATTAGCAACGGTAAGTTTCTTTTTGATTTAAAAACGCGGCTCCATGGAATGAGAATCGCGTGAACGAAACGCGGGTCATAAAGAGAGACACGTGGCGAGTAAAGAGTGTAGCAAGTTGTCAAAACGCGATGTTTGGCGCCGCGACTCTGTGCCAATGAATGCACTACGAAAACGGTGTCGTACCGGTTACTGAACCAGCGACCGCGTTAAAAAAATGGGTCCTACTCCTTCTTTACTTAAAGACCATTTGAAATTGTTAATGTATTTTTTAATTTTAATTATGAACTTTTTAACAGGGAAATGAAATCATGTGTACTACTGTTATTAGATTGAGAAAAATAAATGAGCTCCATTTTCTCACTATAAATTGGTTTGACCAATACCTACTTATTACTATTTCTCTATGAGCTTTTAGTTGTTCAAATGCTCCTCATCCCTCATCAGGTGAATACATTTATTTAAGCTTTAACTAATAAAGCATAGAGAAAGAACATTATGTTTCATAAATATCTAATCATGTTTATTTAAAAGATTATTTAGATGGATATTTAACATATATATATACATATATATATATATATATATATATATATATATATATATATATATATATNTCATTTATATGCTTTAAAAATGAATTTTTACAGAGCATTTAGCACTAAGATATTATAAAATTAATAAAATCAAATTATAAATTAAATTATCTATTTGATAACCTCAAACATATATTTATATTCATTCTAAATTAATACTTAAAATTACTTTTTATTTTCTTATATTTTAAAATTTATAAAAATTTATTTAAATATCACAATAAACCAAATTTTTAATTTTTAAATAATATTTTAACTATATATATATGTATTTTAAATTAATTTTTATGCATAATTTATTTATTATATTTTATTAAAATTATAAGATAAATAATTTATGTATGGAAAACTTATGAAATAAAACTATATAAATTTTTACTATAACAAAGACTTATTATACTACTTTTATATTAATGATTTTTAATAAATATTTAAACAAAAATATGTATATATATACTAATTTTAATATTACTACTTACTATTAATTTATTTTTACTATTTTAAAAATTATAAGATAATAATTTAAATATAGAAATAACAAATGATAAAAAAATTAATTTAAATATTATTAACTATATATAATACTTTTAAATTAATATTTTTTAAATATTTAGATACATTTTTTATAATCATATTATGCGCTACCAATCAATCAATGAATTATGCCTTTTAAAGAAGAACATATAAATTTATGCAGCATACTGCTTATGATGCATACATTTTTTGCTTTACTATAAGCATTTTCAATCGGATCCTTAGTGTCCATGCGTCATTTTAAAGTAACATAAACAAACTTAATAAAAATAAAAGGAATTCCTTGACATAACATTAAAAATGTTCAAATTCCAAAAATATCGCACACTCTCAAAAGTTACAAAATACTATTAAATTATTTTTTTCTAAAACTACCACAAAAATAAATATTATATTTTAAGGGTATAGAATTGAAATTTTTGGGTTTGGGTTCACTAATTAGAGTTTAAGGTTTAGTTTTGAAAGGGTGAATTTGGTTTTGGAGGTTTAGAGTTTAAATTTAAAGTTTTAAAACTATTTTAAATTTGTGGTATTTTTGGAACAAAAACTTTTGTAGTATTTTTTAAACTTTCGATAGTGCGTGGTATATTTAGGATATATCTAATTTTTTGTGGTATTTTTAAGAATGCCCCAGTAACAAATTCAAATGATACTTTGGAATAATTATATTACGTGTATGTTTTGATTCCTTATATAGAGAAATGTATGATTTATAGATTCATCAGCAAAACCATTCCTTCAACAAATTCACTAAAAACATATACATTTACATTATCGTGGAGCACAATTAACGGCAAACTCCTTTTTCTTTCTTTATTTACAGCCGTGTGACAAGGGTCCAATTTGTCACGCGTAAATAATAATTTATTCTCAGTGCTTATAATTGCGATTAAAATACTTCTTTTAGAGAAAACTTTTTCTTTTAGTATTCATAGTCGATACTATTAAATTTTTGGTGGATTGGAGAATACATTATTATCGTGTCTATATATATCATGAAGGTTGTAACAATCATCGTGTCAACTAGTCTGCTAGGTGCAATTTAGTGAAACATAAGGATTTAAGGCTAACGTGTGAAATAAAAGTGAAAGATCCCAATGTGGAATATTCACGTGAGGTTATTGCATGGGTCTAATCCCCACGGATCAATGTGTCTTCAGAGAGATATCACAGCCGTTTATTTATTTTATATGGGGATCTTCCTCTTCTTTTTTCTCTCTAAAATGTGCATGTGGATCTTCTTCTCTCATTTTGGCAAAAATAAATTATTTTTCTGATCCGACGGCTTATATTTACTATTTGTGGTTCATACAGATTGATTCATAGAGTAATGGAAAAAGAAATGTAAAATTCTATGTAAGTAAAGCACATCGATGTTTGAAAGCTTTCTTTTTCTATTTAAGTTGGAAATTTTGAAATTTTAATCAATAATTTCAACTGAATTTTTGTTTTTAAAGTTCTTAAGCACTTTTGGATAAATTATTGTAACTTCTCTTTGGTTTTAATCTATTTTATATATGATAAAACTAGTCTTTACTTATTTTATTTTGTTTTATAAAAATATCTATTTCCGTAATAATATTAAAATAAATACGATTTTGTCAAGATCCGCCTCAATAAGTAAGCTCAAGATCGGTCCTAATGGGAAGATGGAGAAGCAAGGCCTTCAGGCTCATAATTTATATAAATTTTAGGAGCATCAAAAATCATTTATTAGCAGAGTTGGTTAAGCGTGTCTTTATGAAATTTTTTTGGGACGAGTTCGATCTTCACTTTACTAAATATATATAGTTCAAAATGAATCATTTTTGTCCTCAGCTTTAAGCATAAAATCTTTACGGACCAGGACTGACTAAGCTAATTAATCAATTTGATTAGTATTTAAATTAACATTAAACAAGTTAATTTTAGATTAAAGCAACCAAAAAACATAGAACGGGTCAAAATTGGAAAAGAAAATGTAACAGAAACTGATGGTAGCTTTTTGCTGAATTTTGAGAGATATGTTAAATGATCGATACGATAGCACACTTTATTATAAAGCAAAAAAGAAAACCAAACACACCTATTGAGATATAGTAGTACAGTATATACCAAAATAATTTATCAATCGTAGTTAATTAAAAGGGTTAACATGTCGATTTTGTTTATTATATGCAGTTGTATATATAATCAACCATATATAGAAGTTTAACAAATAACATAGTGCAGTTGTCACCTGTCACCTACAATTCAAACTCATAATTGTAATGAAAGCTTTATCGTGAGTGTTCGATAGATAAACTAACACAATGTTGACCAGAAAAAGAAGATAAAACTAACCATTATTACAAATAAGAAGACAGCTTATTATTATAAAAAAACGACTGTATTAAACTAAAAACGACTGTATTAAACAAAAGTAGTTTAATTATTGCACGCAAAAAATGAAAAACAGAAACAACTTTTTCTCCTTAACTCAAACATTTATTTCACGTTTGATAATATAATTACAAGAATTTTTTTTCAATCTTGTATCACAAGTTATTCTCTAATACATTTGTGTTGTACTCTCACAAACTAAAACAAGGACTCTCACTCAATACCTCACTAAGATCAAAAACCTTCTCAACCCAAAACTCAATCTCACTTTTATGCGGCATAAAGTTCTTTTACACCTCGCACCACCTGTTATACTTCACACGCAAAACCCTTAAGTTTGTTTCCTTTCTCATCTCGATCTGATTTTCTTTCTCAAAACATTCCATAATCTTCATTTCCTCTTTTGCTTTTATTCGCAATTTTCAATTATTGAAAACACTTAATGACCCCGAGTTGTTGTTCCCGCTTCTTTTGAGTTGTAATTCATCTTGATGTTGTGTCATCATTTCCTTGCATCCACAATCTTCCCCTTTTTGACTAAGTTTGATAATCAAGCATCACCTGCAAAGACATGAACTAAACAACACCAAATGCAATTTTGCAAAGCTGATGTGATATCGCATCAAACAAATGTTGGTCACCAAACAAAGCAAATATTACTTTAACCAGGAATAAACATGTTAAGTTCAGAACACAACAACCAAAAAAGAAGATGTTCAACCTCGAAATCAACCATGGTTCTGCTTAATACAAAAGATCAACTAAAAACTTAAGTAATCACTAAATAATCACTGGTCAGCATCTACGTTTTTAATATTTTGATCTTGTTCAGCCTGATCTCCCCCTGCTTGGTAGCACAACTCAGTCAAAAACATCTGAAATATAATAGCAAAAAAAAGGAGTAGACAACTTACATGAATCAAGTGCACGTTGGAGAATGCGTATGGCCTGAATGAATGCATGGCGTAATGAATCAGGATGACCTGTAGGAGTGCTAAGGCGAGGGTCCATACGATACACAGTCATAGCTTGAAGGCACTCAAACTCGTTGAGGGTCACATGATGTTGATGTTGCAACAAACAAAAGATCAAAGATGGAAACGACAGATAGTACTTGGTATTTGGCTCATATCCTCTCTGCAGAACTTGATGATAGATCAGACGCCCAAAATCAATGGGAATCCCATGAAAAATCTGATAGACCAAGCGAGCACGAGAGACGATCTTGTAAGTGGGGTTCTTGGAAGGCAGCCAGTTATGACAACAGATCTTGTACAGAGCAGCTTTGTCAGGAGCAAAGTGAGTGATCTTCAGATCAGTCTAAGAAGTCACAATGCCATCAGTGAGAAAGGTTGCCAGAGTATCCTCAGGAACTGCATTTGCAACTGCCTCAAACTCTCGATCATCCAAATCAGGCAACCCGAGAGCATGATTAATGTGAGTTACTGAGAAGGCATAGGAATGACCGCGGACCCATATCAGCATGGACGTGAGCTTAGTACGCTTAACCGACAGATGTGCCCAGAATTCACACACCACCTCGGGAAAAAACTCCGGTAGACCAACAACAGTGTTCAGACAACCAAAATTGTGAAGCGTTAGTTCAAAGTGAGCAGGCAACACAGTAAGGTCGATAATACATTCAGGAAACAGAGAGATAGTGTAAAAGATGTCATGAGAGATTAGATAAAAAGTGTGTCGTATCAAACATAGGTAGAGGAACACGAGTAGATTCCTGAGAACGAGAGCGTGTACGGCAGACAGTCTGACTAGGACCCTCTGAGCGACGCTTGGGTCGAGAAGTTGAAGTTGGAACAATCTCTGCATGCACCATATTTTGAAATGGGATTGTCTCAGAATCACCTGTACCCGGAGTATAAAAGGCACGATTAGAGGAGGTTGTGTTTGAAAAAACAGATTGACCATGCATCGGTGCTTTATTTACTTCACGAAGAACCAGATGAAGTGTTCAGAAATCAGAAGGTGTCGTTATCGTATGAGAAATTGGAACAGACACAGACGCAACAGAGTGAGTGTCGGAACCAGAATCAGATGATGAGGACCCTGGAGGAACAGTAACATCATGCTTCACAAGACGAGAAATTCCAGAGATGAAACGATTCATGATGCTGGAAAGAACAAAGGTTTTCTTGGGATTGTTGAACAGTCGAGATGATGTGACTGTTTATAAAGAAACTGCAACCCTAGAAGTGCAATCGTCTCTTTCCGGCCAACCGCCTTATTGTGAAGCGATCATAAAAGCCCAATGGGCCATACCATACTTGTCACTGTGTCAACAACAATAATAGAAACACGATGAATGGTTAACATAAAGTACATTGCAGATTAAATGAGCCTTACTCAGAACCCCGTGAAGAGACCACACATCAAACTTGAGCAACCACTTGATATTAAAGAATGATCAGAAGAAAGAGAAACAATGGTGATCAATAAGAGCATTCTTTTATAAAAATTCTATAGAAAACTGTGCACGACATTGTGAGTTACCTACCACCTAACTGAATCTTGTGCATGTGACAGAGTGAAAGTGTGCGGAGAGCTTAACAGCAGAAACATTGATGTGATATAACAGTGACTAGTCTTTCACACTGGTATGCCTTAATCCAATAAGAAACCACATTTTCAACCTTCTGATAGATCTCAATGCAGCTGGGATTTCTGTGGGGAGGCACAGTAAAGATGTAATATGAAACTGTGTTATTATAGTCTCAGCCTTCCCCATTTTTTATGATATATCCTTAGCTCTTTGACGTCCTTGAGATCCACTCAACTGTACATGTGCTCACAAAGGACGGCATGACAGGCAGCTCTTTTTCACTATTTATCAAGTAAGTACATTAATACTTATCATGTTAAGCTACCAAAACACACCTTACTTGTTAAAACAACAGGTCAGAAATCACATACTCCAATAGATATGCGCAAGTGAACAAATCTATTGAAATCCAGTGGCTTGGTAAAAATATCATCGAGGTGAAATTCTGTGCTCACATGATCAACCATGACAACATTGTCTTCAACCAATTCCTTAATAAAATGGTCCCTTGTATCTATGTGTTTGGTCCTTGAGTGTTGTACAAGGTTCTTTGAGATGTTTATGGCACTCTGATTATCAGAATGTACCAGCATCAGACCAATCACGTATCCATAATCATTACTCATTTGTTTCATCCATAGTAACTGTGTGCAACAGCTCCCAAGAGCAATGTACTCAGCCTATGCGGTTGAGAGAGACACAATGTTCTGTTTCCAGCTAAACCAAGAAATTAGGTTGTTCCCCAGAAAAAATCCTCCACCACTTGTACTGCACCGATCATCCAGGCTATCGGCCCAGTCTGTATCACAGTATCCTGCCAAGTTGGGATTGCTGTCTTTGGTGTAGTACAACCCGAGATTAACTGTTCCTTTCACATACTTAACAATTCTTTTGAGAGCTTGTAAATATGACATTTTCAGTTGTGCTTGATATCGTGCGCATACTCCAACACTAAGACTGATGTAAGGTCGGCTGGCAGTGAGATATAACAGGCTTCCGATCATACCCTGATATAGCTTCTGATCAACATTCTCTTCTTGTTCATCTTTGGACAACTTGCATGTGGTGCTCATTAGTGTCTTGGCAATCTTGCATGAGTCCATTATGAATCTTGTTACCAAATTCTTGGCGTAAGTACTCTGGGATATAAAGATTTCATCCTCCTGCTGTTGTACCTACAAGCCAAGGAAATATGTCAGTTCACCACACATACTCATCTCAAATTCATGTTTCATGCGTTTAACAAAGTTAGCAATAAGTGCATCACTTGTAGAGCCAAACATAATATCATCTACATAAATTTGAACAACCAAAAACTCCTGATTTATGTTGTAGTGAAATAACGTTTTGTCCACACTCTCAAATGTGTATCCTTGTTCCAAAAGAAAGATTGTTAGACTCTCATACCATGCTTTGGGAGCTTGCTTCAATCTATATAAGGCTTTCTTGAGTCGATACACATGAGTAGGGTGATCTACATCTTCAAACCCTTTTGGTTGTTCTACATACACTTCTTCATGGATTACCCCATTCAAGAAGTCACTATTTACATCCATTTGGTGTAGTTTGAATCCCATGACACAAGCCATCCCCAACAAAAATCGAATTGATTCAAGACGGGCAACTGGTGCAAAAGTTTCGTCAAATTCGATTGCTTCTACTTGTGAGTACCCTTGGGCAACCAATCTGGCTTTGTTCTGTACCACATAGCCTGTTTATCTATCTTGTTCTTGAAAATCCACTTGGTTCCCACAACGTTGATATTTTCAGGCCTAGGCACTAATGTCCACACTTTACTTCGTTCAAACTGCTCAAGTTCCTCTTGCATTGATCCAATCCAGTATTCGTCTTCCAATGCTTCCTTATGTGACTTTGTTTCTATTGTGGATACAAAGCATAAATACCCAACCATTTCTCTGAAATTGATCTTCTTCTGTCTATTCACTCTAGCATTAATGATTTTACCAATAACATCTTTCTCTAAATGATTTTGATGAACACTTGGTTGGTCCACCATCATATCTTCTGTATTCATAGCAACTTCTTCTGTATCTACTACAACTCCAGTTCCAGTGGAATCTTGTCCGGTTTTCTGTCTTGATACAGAAATTTCAAAGTTAGTGATACCTTCAATAATCTGCTGAAGATCATCAAACACAGCATTCACAGTTTCCATCACAACTCTGGTACGTTTGTTATAAACTCTGTACGTTGTGCTTGTGACAGAGTAACCCAAGAAAATTCCTTCATCACTTCTGGCATCAAACTTGCCCAGTTGATCTTTGTCCTTAAGTATATAGCACACACACCCAAATACGTGGAAGTAGTTCACACTTGGTGGTTTCCCTTTCCATATTTCATATGGTGTTGGTGTCGTACCTTTCCTCACATATACTTTGTTGATGATGTAACATGTTGTGCTAACAGCTTCTGCCCAGAAGTGTTTGGCCACTTGATTTGCGTGGAGAATAGCCCTAGCCATCTCTTGGAGTGTCTTGTTCTTGCGTTCAACAACTCCGTTATGTTGAGGTGTCCTTGGAGCAGACAGCTGATGGGTTATACCCTGATTAGCACAAAATTTTTCAAAGGCTTCATTCAGAAACTCACCTCCCCTGTCACTTCTGATGGTCTTTATACAACACTTCTCATTTTTCAACTGTAACGCCAGAATCCTGAAGCTATCCAAGGTTTCTAATTTTTCTCTAAGAAATCTGACCCATGTGTACCTTGTGAAGTCATCAACAAGTACAAAAATGTACTTCTTTCCAACAATGCTTTCTACTTGTATGGGTCTCATTAGATCCATATGAACTAAATCTAACGCTTTCTTTTTAGTAATGTCAATGACTCTTGGATGATGTACCTTGATTTGTTTGCCCTGTGAGCAAGGAACACATACAAACTTATTATCTCCTTTTAGCTTAGGTAAACCACGCACCAGTTCATTGTTTGACAGTTTCAGCAATGTCCTGATATTCACGTGCCCTAATTTTCGGTGCCAGAGATCCAGTTAACTGGTAGATGTAGCAGTAAGGCATCATTCTTCTAGTTTCCACATGTAACAATTGCTTCCTGTTCTTTTTCCTTGAAGCTTCACATCACCCACTTCATCAACAGCTTGACATTGGTTTTTGGTAAAAGTTACTGCTAAACCTTCGTCACATATTTGGCTAATGCTGATCAGATTAGCTGTTAGCCCCTCAACCAGGTATACATTTTGAAGTTTTTGATTGGTTTTACCACATGTGTCTCCTCGTCCTTTGATTTTACCTTTAGCTCTCCCTCCAAAAGTAACCTTACCAATATTGGCAACTTCAAGATCTTTCAAAGCCTCTGTTTGACCTGTCATGTGCCTAGAACACCCACTATCAAAATACCAGGCTTTTGTCTGTTGAACCTCCTGTTTGATTTCAAAGCTCAAGGCTGAGTAGCAATATAGAAACTCTTTTCTTACCCAGACTTTGTCTTTGTATCGTTTGTCAACATGATAGTCTTGATGATGTAGTATCTGAAATATTTTGTCATCCCACCAATAACAATCATTTTGCGTGTGCCCATACTCTTCACAATAAATACATGGTTTGTACATCGTAGGCCTCCTCTTTGGTTTCTGTCCTCAGATTTGTCGAGAAATACTCTTGGTCCCTAAGGACTCACCAACCTGAATTTTGGCTGTTGTTGGTCATGTCTGCTCTTGGTTGTTCCCCACGGTTGCCTTGACAAATGTGGTAGATGCACTGGACTTTCCATGATATCCTAGTCCCTAGTTGTCAGTACCAGGTTTTCCGAAAGACAGTAGTTTGTCCAGATCTTCAGTCCCTTTTGACATCATCTTGATCTGCTTTAGTTGTTCTTGGAGTTGATGTTGCAACATCTCAGACTTGCTCTTCTCCTCTTGTGGTTCGTTTATGAGAATCTCAACTACTTCAACCAGAGTATGATTTTCTTGAGTTAGTTCATCATTCCGAGTTTTGAGTGACACTATACTTTCACACAGAACCTTGTTTTCTTCTAGTAAGGTTACCTCAACATCCATATCAGATTCATAATCTTCCTCAATGATTCCAACATATGCCACTAGATTCAGCATTTCTTCTTCGCTATCATCCTCAAACTCAATATCCTCACTTTCATTGTCTTGGCTGGCATATGATTTCTCTTTACGCTTTTGAGAATTAACACACTTAGACTTGAGATGACTATATCCCTTATATTCAAAACACTTGATTGTTTCCTTCTTCTTGAGATTTGGACAATCCGTTTTGAAGTGTCCAAAACCTTTGTACTCATGACATTGGACATCATTTCTGCGATAACCTCTGTCAATGTCAGGCTTTTGTTCAGGTCTATTCCCACTTGAGTTCTCCTGTTTTTAGCTTCTGTCATACTTTTTAAAGTATTTCTTGACTATGAAACCCACCATATCCTCCAAGGATTCTGAGTTTATTGGTTCAGTTGCTGTGAAGGCGACACAAGTTTTCTTTTTGGGGTCTTCCTGTTTGATTTCCATCTCTCTAGCATGCATCATGCCTACCACTTGTTCGAAGGAAATTTCGTATGAGTTTTTAGAAATTTGAAGAGCAGACTTATGTGACTGATACTAACTAGGTAGACACCTTAGAAAATTTTGACTAATTTCTTATCCTTATACGTTTTTCCCAAGACTCCTGATGCATTACCAATGGATGACAGCTTCCCACTGAATTCTTCAATACTTTCGTCTTCCCTCATCTTACTTCGTTTGAACTCAGATGCCAAGAGATCAACCCTTGATCGTCTCACATCATCAGTTCCTTCATACGTTGCTTGAAGGATATTCCATGCTTATTTTGCAGTCTTGCAGCCTTGGAACCGTTTGAACTGATCCTTGGTAAATGAGCACCAGATGGTAGATAAGGCCTTGGAGTTATATTTTGACTTTTGTTTTTCCGCATCAGTCCACTCGCTAGATTCTCAGTCTACCCATGCACCTTTTTCATCCTTCTTTTGTGGTATTGACCATCGGGTAGTGACAACATTCCAAGCTTCCTCATCAAGTCCTTTCAACAATTCTCTTATTTGGACTTTCCACCGACCGAAGTTGTTTGGATCTAGCAGCAATGACCTTTTCATAGGGAGTTGATTGCTCTCCATTGTGATTTCCACATGATCTTCACACGATTTATAAGAAGATTACTTCTTGTTCAGATGCCCGCTCTGATACCAATTGAAAAACAGAGACAACCTTTTTCCCTTAACTCAAACCTTTATTTCATGTTTGATAATACAATTACAAGAATTTCTTTTCAATCTTGTATCACAAGTTATTCTCTAATACACTTGTGTTGTACTCTCACAAACTAAAACAAGGACTCTCACACAATACTTCACTAAGATCAAAAACCCTCTCAACCCAAAACCCAATCTCACTTTTATGCGGCGTAAAGTTCTTTTACACCTTGCACCACCTTTTATACTTCACATGCAAAATCCTTAAGTTTGTTTCCTTTCTCATCTCGATCTGATTCCCTTTCTCAAAACATTACATAATCTTCATTTCCTTTTTTGCTTTTATTCGCAATCTTCAATTCTTGAAAACACTTAATGACTCCGAAATGTTGTTCTCGTTTTTTTGAATTGTGATTCCTCTTGATGCTATGTTATCAATTTCTTGCATCCACAAAAAAATAGTTTGATTAGTGAAATTCATTCCCTTTTATAAAAAAACTATTGAAATTTAAAAGGTAAAAAAAAACCACTGGATGGACTAAACAGAATATTGTGCCACTTGGTAATTATAAAACCGTAGATGACGGAAATGACCCTGTCAGTGAAGTCATATAACCTGTCTCCGTTGGATTTTCCCACCGGTTACAAGTTACAACCAACGTCTTTGTCTTATTGCATACCAAACATATGCCATACTATTATTATATTAAGTATTCTTATTTTCACTTTTTCCCCCTCAAAATCTGTCTTGATTTTCAGTAAACTATGAAAATTTTGGGACCTCCGTCCATAATCGTTTTAATAATTTTAATCAATTTTGAATCTTTAAATTTTAATAATACGTCTCCAACCCATTCTTTTTGTTGCTATATTTGATCTCTCTTTTCATTATTTTATCTATGTTTATTAATATGTCATATCAATACACTTAAAACACTATGTTAAAAATCATTTTTCTTTTATAAATTACCATGAAACTTCGTTATTTATGAAAATTTTGATTATCTATATATATATATATATATATATATATATTTTACGTCAAAATGTATTACTTATAAAAAGATTATTGTTTACAAATGGGAATAAAGAAAAAAGGACAATTATTTATTTATTATTGGGAAATTTTTATCTTGATCATATATATATATATATTAAGGTTCACTGTTTCAAAGAGCGGAGTGTGATTTCTTTTGGCCGAACGCTGTGGAGTATGACTAAATAATAATATTGTGATTATATCTACAAAAATACACAAAAGCAAATGTTAGAGCAAAAGACATGTGATGTGATCATATAAATAATTAATTTGATAAAGCAATGGCATATAGTGAATCATGTGAATAATAATAATTGCTCATATTTCGCTAAGATGTTCATAAATACAATGGTGTTTCTCCTATTAGTCGGTTTATCATTGAATAGAAGTTATGATAAACAACATATATAACCAAGATTATTCTATTCTAATATTATACTTATCGATTTATTTTATTTTTTTGAAAAAAAAAACTTATCAATTTAAAACTTCTAAGATTATACGCCAGAGAAAATTATGGATCAAAAATTTAAAACTTCTAAGATTTATAAAAAAAGTCGGATATATATATATATATATATATATGCAAGTGGATGGATTTAAAATCATTAGATTCCGCCGAACCAATGGCAATGATGCCAAAAGGTATGTACCGTGGTGGGATGCAATATTTTCATTAACAAATATATACGCAAGATTGGTTATTCATTTTTTTGATCCTGAAGATTTGATTTTATAGTGTTATTGTCTTATACTGTTCCGAATAATTATGGTTCTTAGTAGGTCCGTTTCTCATTATATATTCCCGACAATACAAATCCTTTGCCACACCACATACACAAAAGTATGAAAATAATAGTATAAAATTAAAATACTACGGACTAAAATAATAGATATATATTGTTTTCATATTTAGATCGAAAAAATAACTATAATCTACAAAGCAGAGAAGCATACTTAAGCGAAGTCGAACTTCGGTATGGAAAATACAAAATTTAAATTTTTAATCGTATGACTAAAACCACCTTTTCATTTGCCATTTTATACAAAAATATATAGTAGAAGCTTATAAACTAAAACCACTTTTTCATTTGCCATTTGACTAAAACCTATCTTAAAAACAAAATACTTATTTTCTAAATCGAAAAACAAAAATATCTATTTCCAAAAATAAAGAACAAAAATATCTATTTACAAAGTTATTCTATTTTAAAAGAATTAACTAAAATAACTATAATGTTATTTCAAAACATACGAATTAAATTCAAACATACTTTTGTGACAAAATATTTTTTTCCCTCTGTTTCAATGATTTTGGTTTTAGATCAAAGAAAATTGTTGAGCAAAACTTGTTTGGAAAGGAAAAATAAAAAGATATCGAAAATATGAAGTGGAAGTGGTGTCCAGATTTATGTTTTAGTTTAAGTATGTTTCTTCTTTTTGTCAAATTGTAAGTACTTCTTTAATTATTTGAATTATTTATTGAATTTTTTTTTAATTTAAACTAGAATCAAGTGGATATTTAGTATTAGCTTATATTTGTAACTTTGACTGCCTAATTTTTTTAAAAATATATAATTTATGGTTGTGACAAAAAATCATATAATTTTTGGTGGCCTAAGAGTATTATTATTTTTTGTGGTTTTGGACAATCACTCTTATTTCATGATTCTATATATATATATATATATATATATGATTTCATAAACTGGATAAAAGTTCAAACTTAACCATTTTCAAGCATTTTTAATTTTTATACACATATTTTAAACACACAATCTGATGATTTTATTGACAAACCATTAGTACAAAACACTTATGAAAGTATGCTAATAAGTTATTACATATTAACTCAACAAATTATTTTTAAAATTGAGAACATAAGACATTATGTATGGAAAATTTTGTTCCATTAGAAAACATATATAAAGTTGGTTTTGCCGGTTTCTTTGATCAAGTCTATGGGACATAATATTGTGTTATCAATAATATTTGTTGGTTTTAGTATGTCGTTACACTTTCTGGTATACTAATTTCTCTGCTATTTATATCTTAGTTTTGTTATACATCCCTAGCAAGCAAGTGGAAGTGTAATATAATTATTATATATTTCTTATGATCAACAATATTTCAGAGGATTTCCTCTTTGGGATCTCTTATATGAATATAGACATATATAATGTTTTTATTTAGGTATTTTTTTAAAAAAATCACTGAAATTCCATTTTTTAAGTTGTCGAATTTTAGGTCCATAAATTATAATTTCAATTTGACATCAGCAATCTAAAATGTATAATTAATTTTGGTAGTATCGAATACGATTATTAGGAGCTTCTCGATGTTATTTGAATTCTAAAATAGAATAATAACCTTTATATTGAAATATATGAACCGTTTATATTAATTATTACAATAACTACCAAAAATGATGTACAAAAAAACAAACATTTTTTGTAAACTCTAATGGAGTGATTTCTCCCAAAAAGAGACCCATAAATACATTCAAAAATTATGACAAATAAAATGATTAACCACAATCTAAACATTTTCTTAAAAAAACCCGAAAATGTTTGTGGAGAATAATTTGGAAGAGAATGAAATGTCATATGAGACATTGAAGTGAAATATGAGTGTTTTTTATAGAATGCAAACACTATTATAAATGCTGAAAAAATTAAAATATTTTGAATAAATTTCTTATGCTCGTTTGAGATATAAATTATGTTAAAAAATCAATATAAATTTTCTTAAAATTGTTTAACCGTTAAAGATATACAATGAAAAGTCACTCTAAAAATTTAAAGCAATAGTTTAATTTTTTAAAAAATTAGATCATAGATTTTTATACTTGTGTGCAAACCTCCTTTTATCGTTGTATATAACGAGAAAACCGTCTTAGATAATAACATATATATCGCGGTTAAAACGCCAGCTATAACAATATATATGAGGGTAAAAACGCTCGAGATAATAAAATATATAGCGGTAAACCGTCCGAAATTATATTACAACAGAAGCAAAACCATCAAAATATTAATACTAGATAAATAGTTATGGTGTATTAAACATCCATAATACAAATAAACAAAATAATAACTAGAAAACATACCGACCAATATAAAATTATAATATTAACAAAAATATATATATATATATATATATATATATATATAATTATCACTAACATTTCATAATGTAGATGTAATTTTTCCATATAAATCAATATTATTTAATGTTGAAATATTATTTTTGTGAATATTTTGGGATAAAATAAGAGATATAAATATATGAAAGAGAAAATTTAGTATATGAGAGAGAATGTGAAAATGGTGGATTATTCCAATTGATATTTGGGATAAAATAAGAGATACAAATATTATACTTTTGTTGTTTCACATAAGTTGTTTTTCAAAATCTTTTATTCTGAGTTTACTTAATTAGTTAGTACAAAAAATATCAATTGAAAAATTTAAATTTTTGGATTATGAGTGGTTCATTGACATGGAAAACTGTAAAAATTATTAAAATAATATATTTACTGGTAAACATTTATTATTTTTCTAATATATGTGAAAATTTAAAAGATCAATCATTAAAAAAAGGGTGAGAGTAAGAGATATTTAGCTTCATATTTGACGTATTTTTCTCTCACATGCACTATTGTTGATTTTTCATAACAATAATGATATTTTTAGAATATATTTTATATAACTTTTGATGAAATTTCTCATCAAATCATCAGTAGAGAACCTTTTAACAAAAAATATATATATATGTAGGAGAATATCTTAAACAATAAAATGTTTGGTGTATCACTTATATTTATGAAGATGATATAATGTCATTATTAGGAGTTAGAGTTACGTGCAAGTAACTTAAATGAAATAATATCGTGTTTGGCAGAGATATAGACATGTAAGATAACTGTGTGAAGTTGTATTATGGATAGACTCTTTATATTGTTTTGTGGATGTGAATTCGTCTCATTTTCAATGCCACGTCATCACTTTCGAACCGTTGGGTGGCAATATCCCGAGTTTACCAACTCTCGTGACGTTTTTGATTTTGTAAAAAAAAAAAGTTATCATGAAAAGTAAAAGCCATATAAATTGTTTCCAAAATATAAAAAATGAAGTGGAACTTTTTTTAAATTTTGAAGTCAAGTAGATATATATAATTTGTAACCATTTTCACCTGAGTTTTATTCCAAAAATAATTGTATATATATATATATATATATAAGTAAATAAATAACAATTCACTATGAGAAAAATTTGCTCTGTAAAAACAATTATACAATATGGTTTGGGTTTTGTTCTGGAAAAATGTACGAGATTCGGTTCAGAATTCTCTTATCAGTGCAAAGACTCCACTTCAATCAGTGTCTGAAGTGGAGTCTTTACACTGATATCCCTAATCATTAAAATAAATCAAGTTTATACTTATATATACACGTATATAATAACTCAAGTTCTTCATCGAACCATATAATTATGTATTTGTAAATTTAAACGTGAAATTGCTAATCTTATCCGAAATGTAGCTTGTTTGGACCAGGGACATCAATGGGTCCATGGATGTCCTAAGAGTCAAATCATCAATCCTCAGAGTTCGAGTATGCATTTTTGTTTTTTTGTTTTTTGTACAAATCGAAAACATAGAACCTTTTCTATTTCATTTCATATTAAGTACCTTTTCTTATTACAATGGTCTAGATAATCCTGACGAATCCCGACTACTTTTACAGATATACCAGTTTAGTTTACGAGACACACATATATTATGTTAAACATTTAAGATAATCATGACGAATCCCGACTACTTTTACAGATATACCAGTTTAGTTTACGAGACACACATATATTATGTTAAACATTTAAGATGATATCATGTCGAACTAGAGATTTAACACAATCAGTTTAGATAATGAATTTTGTTCGAGAATTTTCTCTTATGTGTATTAATAAATAAATCTCTAAATTTAAACTTAGAATTTTTTTATTTATAGATACATAATAGAGAATTAGGTTAAATTTATTTTACATAATATTCCTCATAAATACTTGAAAATATTTCATAACAATATTTAGAATTATTTTAAAGTTACTCATTAATCTTGATTAGCCGCCTTCTACCGAGGTGACTCGTCCACGATAACCTCGACCTGGGCTTATTTGGGCCCAAGTTAATAAGTTCAGGTCGAGGCCCATTATCACGTCACAATATCCATAACGGGATGTACTGGGTCGAATATCCAGATCGAGTCCTTGATGGAGGTGCCAACCTCAGTATCAACAGTATGTCCTCCCATGGCGTAGCGTAGCTCATCCGCAGGAGCTCGGTAGGCAGAACGAACCGTTGGAAATGAGATGAAAATTCAAAACGTCATGACGTCACTAGTGGGGCTCGAGAAAACCTTTTTAATTTTCAAAAAGGTGAAACGACCTTTTTCACGCAGGTCCCACCACACGCACTCCTACGCCGTAGGTTTAATCATGGTGACTTTTGGGTTCCGTGGTTCAACGTCTTAAATACTCCTTATTTCTTCAGAGATTTTACTTCCGTTTTGCAAAGGTAAACTTCTGACCCTTACTTTTCTCCAAATTCCTTTTCTCTTTCAATTAAATCTTTGAATCTTTTCTTGATTTCTCGATGGCATCCGACGCTCCAACGACTTCAATCACCGACATGGCAGACACTCACGACATTATGGTCCTCCCGAAAAGTGAGGCGAGAGCTTTAGTTTTAGCCATAAATTCTTCCCAGGTTGGTCCATCGTCTTCTTCCGGTCACTAGAGAGATTTGACTAGCCCTATGATGGAAAATGACGATGACCTGACGGGAGTCAGACCGTCAAGGTTAAGCACCAAAAGTGTTGCGGTGATTTTTTATCGGATGCGACTCTGCATGATTGTTGATTTTAGGGTTCTGTCCCCGACAGAACGTCCATGGGAGGTGCCACCTGGGTATTTCTCTGTTTTTGAGGAGTATTTTGAGCATGCACGACTTTGGTTTCCCCTACCCAAGCTCTTGGTGGGATACTGCGCGCGGTGCAACATCACCTTGTCTCAGCTAATACATGGTGGAGTTCAAACTTTCGTCGTTGATCTTACGCGGGTTGTCGAGGTGGATCTGATTCTCGATATCGATACATTTGAGACAGTGACGGCGTTCGATATTCTCAACAAAACTATAGCAGGATTCAATTTTAATATTGGCTTTTATTATATCCGTCTAGCTCCCAAATATAAACTGTTGCCAAACACCCCAAGTAAAGTCAACAATTGGAAAGAACGTTACTTCTTTGTGAAAGCCGACCTCTAATCTTTGCTTAACCTAAGCTGTTCCCCGTCGTCGCGTTGGTCGCAGAGCATGGGTAGAGCGTGTTAGGGTAATCTTGTTTTAATGAAAGATGTCGTAATCCTAACATGTTTGTTTTGTTTGCAGACCCTATTGTTCCTATAACTGACCCTTCTTTATGTCTGTCCGATAGCTTACGATGTTTCAAAGCGATTGAGGTGATTGCTTGGAAAGAATTCACTCTAGAGAAGGTTCGTAAGATAAGGTCGAAGGTAGAAGCTGCTTTGTGAGACCTCGGTTTATCTTGTGTTAATCAAAAAGCATAGACAATAAGATGCGGTGTTGTTCGTCCGAGAAGGAATTTGGATTATACGGTCGAGCTAAAACAAGTTGTGCTCACGTAAAAACTTTTTCTCAGCATATTGATCAAGGGACGTCGTCTAACAGAGCTGTCGTGATGTCGTCATATCCACCAGTTACTGAAAGCATAGATCGGCGTTCCGAATAACGGACATTGACGAGTAGAGTTGACATAAATACGACTCGATCATTGTCGGGCGAAGTATCTAACATGCATAATGCTTCTCGAAAATCATCACCTCTCCCTTCCACAACTTGTATCCCTTCTGCGAAAGACAAAGGCAAAGGACACCTAATATATGTTGACAAGAAAAAGAAGGTGCCAAATTCCAGTCTATTTTTAAGCTATCGCCCCCTCAAGATCGGTGGATCGTCGGAGCCGCCTTCCATGACTGACACTGAACCGGTCATTGATTTAACCGTTACGACCCCGGTGGTTACTGACGCCATAGCTGTTTTACGACGTCCACCAAGATCCCCCGACCTTCCGACCCTAGTCCTCGCATTAAGCCAATTACCATAAAATTCTCATATCCTGACGCTGATACCTTTATGGAGGACACAGACGCCTGCGCAGAATTTGTAGGTCAGGTAAAGGGTTGCTTTTGCCCCCTCTTTCTCCAGGTGACATGGACCTCAACGTTTTATATAAGATGGCGACTCAAGAGATCTTCATTGTTAGTTCCCATTATGAAATTATCCGTTCATTGTTTTAGCCGCTCCAGTGACTTACACTCTTTAGTCTGTAGTTCCTGTCATTCTTCAACTATCTGTCGAATATTTATGGTCGATATTACAGCTCGTACGAGATCCATACGCGGGCATTGAAGGAGTAGGTCGACAAACAAATAAAGAAGGTTGTTAAATTTGACGAGCCTAACAAACTAATCGAGACATCAAGGGAGGAGTCCCGAGCAAACCGGAAGAAGATCAAGTCTTTAGAGAAGGAGGTTAAGAGATTGAGAAAGCGAGGCATAGAGCGCGCCAAGGCTGAAAAGAAAGAGGTCGGTGCCTTGAAGGCCAACCTTGCCATAATTCGGGAGTCGAGGGCCCAAACCAAATGTTTTTTACAAGGACCCAGCTGATTGACACCAAGCTGAGAGAGAAGTAGCCACTAAGGCTAAGGAAGAAATGGTGGCAAAGTTTGAGGCTATGCTGGCGAAGATCCAAGCTCACGTTCTCTCCCAAGAAGAAGCAGAGTACAATGCTGCAATGTATTACCAGATTCGGTCATCGATCATCCTTATGAATGTGATATGGGAGGACGTAGATGAGGTGGCATACCAGTTCATGGAGAAATGTCACAAGGATTTGGCCGAGTATGAGGCTCTGATTCGCGATGAGAACGATGTCATGCTGAACGAGGGATATTTCTGGCTTTCTCCTCCTTTGAACGAGGTCCGATCGAACGCTGGTGTGATGATCCCAGCTGAGGTGGATGTTTGTTGGACATCAATTATGGATATTGGTGCGGGATCCAGTGATAATATTGCGGGTCCCAACGTAAGAAATGCAGTTGCTGGTGGCGAATAAAGGACGGGCGGATGGCAATTGATGCATCTGATAAAGGAACATAGATTGGAGAAAGGGGACAAACAGGTGATGATGGTGTCACTCCCCCCCTCGGAACATCAACCGACATAGTAGGTGGCGGAAATGATGCTTCTGTAGAAGAGACTATCGAAAGGAAGATCGTCGTGGATGAGTGATGTCCTTCTCTTCCCCTTTTGTTTGTTCTTTTTGCTTCCTGAACAATGGTCCCCTTGCGAGGGAAGAGGTGGTAGACGACCTTGTAAAAATTACTCTTTTTGATATGAATTTGAGCATTAGACCCTTTTATATGCGTTTGGTTGGTGACAGTAAGTGCGACCTTTAAAAAAACAATGATGACACATGGAACGCCGATCATTTTGACGAGTTCATTCCATAATCTGAGTTATGAACAACAAATTTTAATTGGGAGAGTGGCCGTGATGATGATGTGTGTACTCAAAGTTTTTACTTGAATAAGATTTGTATTCCAGAGCCACTCTCCAATGCCCAAAAAGTTCATATGTTTACCGTATTTTTGAGTAGCCGAGGTGCTAGAACTTATGTTTTCGTTTAGCTTTTTTGATTTTGACTTTTACATGAGAGCTGTTTTTGAGCTCAGTGCAAAGTGTTCACTTCATTAGTGAGGGAACAAACAAATTTTTGTTTGAACAATATATCAACCGTAAGTAAACATTTCAGATTACGAGTTTGGGTCTACATATATGCGAGCCGAAGCTTGGATTTTTTTATTTAGAGTTTTTATTCTCGTTAAGGTCCAAGTCTGGCCAAGACTTCAATGCGTATTTACGGTTTTTGTTTATTCCTTATTTTCAAACATTTTTAGGCAAGGACTCACATGGAAATGACTTATTTTTTAGTATACGAAGGTGACTCGCAGTCCATGTCGCATTGATTTTCCGGAATTATAACAGCAAGATGTTATTTACTTATTCGAAAAAGACCCCCCTTTTTTTGTGGGGGGGGGGGGGGGGCAGCTGAACCCCGTTGAGGCTGCCTACATCCCCACATTATGGAATCAAGCCATCCGTAGTTCCTTTTTTTAGAAATGAAATTTCTTTAACTTTTTGGCATGCCAAGAGTGAGGGTCGGTTTTCCTTCCATATTCATGAGCTCGTAGACTCCATATTGACAACTCGAGATACCAAGTAAGGCCCTTGCCATTTTGCATTGAGCTTGCATGCTCTATGCTCAGCCGTGTTTTGAAAAGTTTCCCGGAGGATGAGGTCCCCTTTGACGAATCACCGCGTTTTGACATTCTTATTATGAATACCGAGCTGTAGTGGACTGGTAGTTTTGTATTCATAACAATGGGTTATTCCTCTCTTCTTTGAGGTCGTCGAGGTGGTGTTGCAAGAGCTCGTTATTGAGGTCCATGTCTCCGGGCATAGTGCTTCTATGAATGGTGCTGGTGTTAACTTCAGCCTGCACAAGGGCTTCAATCCCATGTTATAGAGAGAAAGGAGTACTGTTTGTTGATTGCTGAGGTGTAGTTCGGTAGGACCACATGACGCCGTCAAGTTCATATGCCTAGAGTCCATTTTTTTTGTTCGAGGCGCTTTTTTAGGTCATCTACTATTGATTTTTTTATGGCCTCAGCTTTGCCATTAATTTGTGGGGTAGCGGGGTGTGACTTGATTCAGAGTTATCTTCCAGAGTGCACATAAGTTGACGAAGAAATTTGAGGAGAAATTTGTGCTGTTTTTCGTGACAATTTCATATGGCAATCCATGTCGGCATATAATATTTCTCCAGACAAAGCTTCGGACCTTGTTGACTGGTATTTCGTAATAAGCTTTGGCTTCGATCCATTTCGTAAAGTTGTCAGTCATGAAAAGCAAATATCTCTGTTTTCTTGACTCGAGGAGGGGGCCAACAACGTCCATCCCCCAGCGTATGAACGGGTATGGGGTAACTTCTGATCTGAGCAGCTCTGTGGGTACGTGGTTGAGTGGTGCGTGTAGTTGGCATTGTTCACAGCATTTGGCATAGTCGTAGCAATTAGTGGTCATAGTGGGCCAGTAGTGTCCATGGAGTCTTATTTGAAGGGTGAGGGAGCATCCCCATGAGTGGTTTCTGCTGGCACCGTCGTGAGCTTCGGCCATGACCTTGGCAGATTCGTCTTTGTCAATGCATGTTAGAAGTATTCCATGCGAGCTTTTTCGATATAGGGCCTGATCGACTATTTTGTAATTTGTGCTACGTGCTTTGTGACGACGTGTCTTCCATTTATCGCTTGGAATGGCACCCGTGAGTAAGTAGTTGAGGATCTCGGTCGCCAGTTGGTGGTACCTGTCTTTGTGATATCCATACTTACGGCCTGGTCGGTATTGATTGTTGCGATGACGCCTGGGTGTATGCTTGGCTGTACGATTATCTCAACATGAATTTGTCTCCGCTCCGTTTGTCCCGAAGCGATTGTGGCTAATGCATCGGCAATTCGGTTATTCGTTCTTGGGATTTTGGTGACTTGGCAAACATTGAACTACGATGCAATTTGTTTGAGTATTGTGAGGTATTTGTCCATTCGTTCGTTCTTGGCATCGTATTCTCCGTTGAACTGACTAGCGACCAATTGAGAGTCGCAAAAGGCATGAATCAACTTAGAACTAAGGTCCATTGCAAGGTTAAGGCCGGCGATTATGGCTTTGTATTCTGCTTTATTATTGGACGCGGTAAAGCCGAGGCGGAAAGATATCTTGAGGACTTCGCCCGTTGGATGCCAATGCCAACGCCTTGGCGACAAGAAGATCCATTGACGTATAACTTCTAGGTTTCAATTTTTATTTTGTTATATGCGAGCTCAGATAGTATCTCCGTGATGAAGTTGGCCAACACTTGACTCTTGGCGCTTATTCGTCCGCGGTATTCAATATCATATCCGCAGAGTTTGATGGCCCACTTAATCATTCGCCTGGACTGTGTTGAGGTATGCAGGATGGTGCGGCTGGGGTAAGTTAGAAGGACAACGATAAGATGAGACTTTAAGTATGGGCGTAGCTTTCGTGCAGTGGTAACGACCGCAAACGTGAGTTTTTCCATGATTGGGTAATTGAGTTCTGCTCCTGTAAGGGTTTTATTGATGTAGAATATTAGGCATTGCTCACCGTGATTTTCCTTGACGAGGATGCTGCTAACCGCGGCCGGGGACACCAAGATGTAAAAGAGGAGTGTGTCCCCTTCGTTTGGCTTAGCTAAAATGGGTGGTTGCAAGAGGTAGGATTTCAGCTTTTGGAACGCCTTTTCGCATTCACTATCCCACTTGAATCTTTTGTTTCCTTTGAGCAGCTGGTAGAAAGGTAGGCAATGATCGGTGGAGCGAGAGATGAATCGATTGAGCGCGGCAATGCGACCGATGAGGTGTTGGAATTCTTTGGGGATTTTGGGGGAATGTAAGTCGACGAGAGCTATTATTAGTTTCACATTTGCTTTAATACCTTGCTTAGTGACCATATAGCCGATGAACTCACCCGATGTGACCCCAAACATCCATTTCGATGGATTGAGCTTCTTGTTGTAGTTGTTGAGTATGCCGAAGAAATCCTGCAGATGTTGAACGTGGTCTTCGGTGACTAGAGATTTCATCAGCATGTCATCTATATAAACTTCCATCGATCAGCGGAGGTGGGTTGCGAACATGCGATTTACCAGCCGTTGGTAGGTTACCCATGCATTCTTGAGTCCAAATGGCATGATCTTGTTGCAATACGTGCTGTAATATGTGATAAATGACATATTCTCTCTATCGTCGTGGTGCATCATTATCTGATTGTATCTTGAGAAGGCGTCCATGAAGGAGAGAAGCTCGTTTCTTGCAGTTGCTTCCACAAGGCGGTCGATGTGCGGTAATGAGAAACAATATTTTGGATAGGCTTTGTTGAGATTGGTGAAGTCGATGCATACTCGCCATTTTCTGTTTTTATTTTTGATGACCACAGGGTTGGCTAACCATTCAGGATATTTGACCTCGGTGATTGAGCCTGCTTTTATGAGTCATTTGACCTCGTCATTCACTGCTTGATAGCACTCTGGTGCTATTTTCCTCCGCTTTTGTTCTATGGGTTTAAATGTTGGGTCTACATTCAATTCATGACAGGCGATCGCGGGATCTATCCCCTTCAAATATTCTATTGACCATGCGAATGTCGTAGTGGTTCCCATGAAGAAGGTGATAAGTTTTTATCGTAGTGGAGGTCGAGGTTGCTGCCGATGCCTACCGTCCTATATGGTTGTTGTTCGTCGATACTGACTTTATTGGTAGGCTCACATCTAGGGGGACCTTTACTGATTGTATCTTATGTCTTGGTCTCGGTGACCCTTAGGTGATGTAGTTGCTATAAGATGGTTTTTTCCCACTGCTTATCCTTGGTGAGGAAGCAAGTTCAAGAGATTCTTTGATTTCCCCGGATAACGTGTGTGTTGGTAGCGGTAGGGAATTTGACGCACTGATGGTAGGTTAATACTGCGGCTTTTATGTCGTAAAACCAGGGGGTTCCCATTATTGCGTTGAACGCCGAGTGCTTGTTAATCACCATGAACTTGGTGAATCTCGTTTGGGACCCTCTTTGAATCTTGTCTGTTGGTATTCTGCGCGTGCTTCACTTTTTCTCGTTTTCTTCCTCGGCCTCCTTTCTGACCATCAGTCATCTCAGCTACGATCTCTCCACTTTGGAAATTTCCTAGGAGAATATTTTGGAGGTGCCTGCACTCTTCTGTGGTATGTCCTTTCCTTTTGTGATATTCGCAGTAGCTTTCCTGATTTCTTTCCTTTGGCACAACCTTGTTGTTTGCTGCTGCGATCTCCGTGGTTGTTATGTTGACTCTTTTTGGTCTATCGCGAAAGTAGTTTCGGGTGAAGTGCTGCTTTGGTTTGGCGGAGTGATCTGCATTTTTCCTTGGGAGGGATGCTTTTGTCTTCTGTCTGAGATGTTTCTTGGGCATGATGGCTCTTTCTTCCTCTACCTTGATAAATCGACTTGCATAGTGGAGCGCGTCTTCGAGGGTCCGAGGTTGATTTATAAGTAGTTTGTCTTTGAAACACAAGTCATACCAGAATGACTTCCTTAGTGCCGCGATGGCCGATTCGTTTTCGATGTTTATTTGAGAGGCTATGTTTTTGAATCTATCGAGGAAGGTTCGCAGTGATTCCTTGGGTATCGGCTGTGCTAGTTTTCTTCATAATGAACATTGAGTAATGCTTTAAGAAGGCCGCGTAGAGCTGCTGGAAACTCCCGATAGAGTTTGGCGTGAGATTGGAAAACCATCGGAGGTTGGCTAGGCCAATTACTACAAATAGCTAACAGAGCCCATCGTCTTTATCTCCTTCCCTGAAGTTTGCTCAGCCAATTGTTATGATGAATGTAGTTAAGTGTTTTTGCGGGTCTTCTCTCCCGTTGTACGTCAGAATCTTAAACTTTTTGTTGTGTCTTATTACCGTACTTATTATTCTTCAGTGAAATGGGGTATATTGCGCTTCTTTCAACACACGGCCCAGTTTGGGGGCCGAGTTGATCGCTCAGTGCATCTGAGAGTTGATTTCCCTGATCTGGGCTTGCATGCGAATCAGATCATCGGAAGCTGGTGGACCGCCAGATTTGTCGTCGAGGTGCTCCACCTCGGTATTCCTTGATTGGAATCCTCTCCTTAGGTTGACATCTTGTGGGATATCGTCGAACAGTCGACAATTTACTCGTGGGCGGATTGAAGGAGTGTTGTTGCTCTCCAACAGTTGTGACTTTGCTGCACACTTGAGTTTCATCTCCGCAGATTCTTGCTAGAGCCAAATTGTTTTTGCTCTCTGTTGCTCGAGGACGTGCATTACGACCAAGAGGGTCAGCTCCACGTCCTGACGATGATTCGTATTTTACTCCTTCTCCGGTGTTCGCTCCTCTCCTTCCCTGTCGTGTTGGTCTTGGTTGTGAGTCTCCTCCGGTTGTGAGTCTCGTCCTGATTGTGAGTCTTGTTCGGGTTGTGATTCTCGTCCTGGTTGTGAGTCTCGTCTTGGTTATGAGTCTCGTCCTGGTTTCTCTGGATCTTTTTGGGATCCAGCGTGTTCTCCCCGCCGTTTTGATTCTGATTGTCGTTCATCGTCCAATGACTCGCCGTGTCTGGTCAATTTATGTGATCTCTTGAGTTGTGAAAAAGGGTCCCCACAGACGATGCCAAATGTTGAACCAGAGATCAACACAATCAATTTAGATAATGAATTTTGGTTGAGAATTCTCTCATGCGTGTATTAATGAATGAATCCATAAATTTAACCTTAGAATTTCCTATTTATAGATACATGATAGAGAATTAGGTTAAATATATTTTACATAATATTCCTCCTAAATACTTGAAAATATTTCATAACAATATTTGAATTTATCCTTTAAAGAAGATACTCAATAAAATTGATTAACTGCCTTCTACCGAGGTGACCTGATCTTCAATCACGATAACCTAGACTTGGACTTATTTGAACCCAAGTTAATGTGTGCAGATCGAGACCCATAATCATGTCACAATATCCAGAACGGGATGTACCAGATCAAATATCTAGATCAAATCTTTGATGGAGGTGCCAACTTCAGTATCAACATCTAATTAATTTTAAAACAATCTTTAATATTCTGAAAGTGAATCAAACACAAATCTTTACGAGTTTACACCATGAAATATATTCATCGTTTCGCTTACCACCACCAATGAACTAGGGATAAATTATTTTATAACATTTCCATTACCAAAATTTTGAATCCACGATCTCCTTGGGCCGACCACAAGGTCTTGGGCAAAAGAAAAACGTTGTGAAATTTATACAAACAATCTACATACATCTCTACGTTTATGGTAAGACATATCTTCTTCTTTAACACCACTGCGATGTGGATCCGGTTCATCTGGACGGTACAAAAGTCTACATCCGAGTCTGACTCATGGCGGCTGATGTTTTTTTTTTTTTTTTTTTTTTTTTTCTTTTTAANTCCATTTGAAGATTGCATTGTCTCTATAAAAACCAACTGTTGGGTTGTGCTCTGGGATGTTCTTCAATGGTGGTCGGTTGGTGGGTACGCTGCAAGTCTACAAAGAACTTGTGGTGGAAGTAGACTAGTCAGTGAATCAGTGTCGTGTATAAGGTTATAAAGACGTAAGACGATTTAGAAATAGAATCCTTGAATATTAGTTAAAAATAAATAATATTAATCCTTCAAGAATCAGTCAAAACATCCGTCAGGAAATTTGTATGGTATAAAGTAGCCGTTTATAACCATTGCCAACGATTATATTCGTATTTTTTGACCGATATATCCGTCAGGATTCCGTCACAAAAACGCCTATGAAAAAACCACTCCACCTTCATTCTTCACAAATTCAACACATATAGTTTACAAAAATATGTGTACTCCTCTTTAATTTCGATCATGGATGAATGGTGAAAGAATGAATCCAGATACAAACCTTTCAAACGACGAATATGCGCGCAGTGTTATGGAATTCATGGAATTAACATATCGACAACCTCGGGCATAACACAGCCGTAAATTAATATGTCCATGCTCTGTATGTCGGAATTCTCATAATATCAGGATATATATGGTTTGGAATCACTTTAATATGAATGGTTTTATGCCGACTTATAAGATTTGATATTTACACGGGGAATCATAGGTTCCGGTTTTAATTCCTAAAACTACTTTGCAGAGAACAGATCAATATAGTATAGTAAAGGGTCGAATCCCACAACGACCAAACAGTGCGACTCTCAGTTCTAAAATTGATTCTAGCTAAGACAGAAATAAAAGAGAGATTGTTTTCGAACATTGAGAATTAAAGAGAATAATTAAAAAACGAATGTAAATCAATAAACTAAAACGCTAGGAGATAGGGAAGTTCCACAAGTATTCATGTTTGAAGTTCAAATTGACAAGCAAGATTAACAAATGAAAATAGTTCTCAACCCAAATGACGACAATAGACTAATCTCCTCCCGAAGTATTAGATCTCTAAATTAGACAATTAAATCATGCTGTGATTACAGATTCGATATGTTCATAAGCATCAAAGACAATACTCCCGCAAGAAGAGACACTTATTCATCTAGACTAGGTCATATTAAATAAACCAAATCCCTTTCTATTTATTAACCTAAAATCATGAACTAGGTGATCAGGCTAATTCAAGCAATGATAACAAATCTAGACTAAGAACCTAACAAATTGAATCCATTAACGTCAAACCTAACTATCAAAACATGTTTTCCCTAAGAAATCTGTAAAACCTAACAAAGAGACTACTCAAACATATCCAAGCAATCAACAATCATAGATAAAGAAAGCATATTCAAAAACCAAATTCAATAAAATAAGAGAGTTCATAATTCTTCTCCACAATACAGATGTCAGGATTCGTCTCTCTCAGAAAAGCTCTCAAAAGAAAAAGTAATGAATTGTGAATTGTAATATGTGTCTCTCATAAAAACCTAAACCTAAGGCTTATATAGAGTTCAAAAATAAAAAATAAAAAAACTCAATAAGGAAAATAAATGATAAGTCTTGAGGAAGAAAACGTATTTTTGGAAATCTTCAAGTTTTCTCGAGCATATGGATCTATCGATCCAAGTGTGGATCGATCGATCTGACGTTCTTCTTCTTCATGGATGGATCGATCTAAGGTAGGATCGACCGATCCAAATTTCTGTAACTTTGTTGAGCTTCTGGATCGATCGATCTCTACAAGGATCGATCAATCTACTTCCACACGTGCTGCACATGTTTCTTCTGCGAGACAGTTTGACCAGTCTTCGGTAAAATAGTTATAACTTTTGATTGCATCAATGGATTGACCTCTAATCACTTTCATATAAAAGCTAACTAACGTGGCCAGTTTGAGATAGAATCTCAGCTCAATCCATCCATGGGAACATCTTCAATTGTTGACTAACGTTTGGCGCTTATGCTGAACTCTGCTTATGCATTTGTCAAATCGCATCCATTTTTTGTACAAATCCATCTTCTTTCTCCCGAATGTTCAAAACACCTAGAAACATGAAAATATTCCAAAAACACAAGGAAAGCACTCGAATGATGCCAAATAGCAAGTATAAATACCCACTAAAAAGCATCAAAATCGAGTGATATCAATTCCCAAAGACTTAGATCTTTGCTTGTCATCAAGTGAAGCAAGACCCAATCTAGAGAAAAAGTTTGAAACCACACAAGAACTCTCAGAATCTCAGCAATCTCAAGCATATATATCAAAAACTCAAAAGACACCGATCCTAAACAAACATTATGAAGAACTGTTTACCACCACATAACTAAAAGCATGCTTCCTACTCTAAATCAAATATCAATCAAACCATCAAGTCATTTCAACCAGATCATTAAGTTCAATTCAGTTAGGATAAATGCATTCTCACTTATGGGGTATCGATCATTGCGCACAAGAACCTCTTCTATCAAAATGCCCTTACCAAACAGAACATCAATCGACTTATGGTCCTGACCCTTTCTCACTTACTTTTTCTCTTTATTTATTTATTGCTTTTCTTTTTTCTTTTCTTTTTCTCATTTCTGCATTTTTCTTTCTTTTCACTTTTTTAGCAGCCGGCAATTCGCTGGGGTTGACTACGGACTTCTAGGTCACACTTTCAACCCTTTTTATGAACTGTTTTCTTATTTTCTAAAGGGAGAGAGAGAGATGATCCAGATCATACTGAAAGAACTTGTCGGTTTTACAGAACATCAAAGAGAAAGGCTCTTACCTTTCAAAGTATCTTACCACCACAAGCAAGAGAAATTAAGTTCAAATTAAGTCCTATCATGGCAGAGCTAGCATCAAATCATCAAAAATCCAAAAGACCCGGTCTTTCAGAAGCAAAACAATCAACACTGGGGTTCCAATCCTAAACATATCAGTTAAATCTAGGCCAGTAATCTATAAAGATTAATACTATAATCACATTAGGCTAGTTATCATCATAGATTCAGGTTATTGTTCCTTCGACTCGACTAGACACGACTTATTCAAAAACAAAAAATTATGAAATTTTCACCAAACTCATGAAACACCCGAAAAGAAACAAAATGTTGTTAGTAGCTATACTCCCTCTCCCAGACTTACTTCACACCGTCCCGGTGTGAAAATAAACCCAAGAGAAGGAATAATGACCAGAATAAAAATAAATAGATAAAACGAGTAGTTCAAAAGAGTTTCAGTGCTTACCTGGGACAAGAGATCGGCTGGTCCTTAATAACGACGGATCGATCGATCTCTGAAAACGTTTTAAGAGGCCCATGAACATGGATAGATCGATCCATAGACAGATCGATCGATCGTTATGTCTGACCAAATTCCTGAAATTTCCTGAAATATTTCTTAAACTCACAACGAAGAATTAATAGGTTAGTAAACTTAAATAGGACTGACTCAAAACAAAAACCAAGTAAAATGAAAAATTAAATTAGTGGGTTTCCTCCCACTCAACGCTTTATTAAACGTCAATAGCTAGAAGAACTTAGCTTTTATGCTGAATCTAAATAAGCACCAATAGAGGCAATAGAGCAACCATCCACTTCCGAGATCTGCAACTTCAGCGCTTTACTCATTGCTGCCTTCTTGAAATCCATTCCCTTGTCCTTAAGATCTTGAGCAAAGGGAATTTTAACCTTAGAGAAAGGTTTTGGAAACCCTTTACTCTTTACCTTATACTCGACCCATTCTTCGCTCAATGACTTAGGAATTAAAGTCAGATGAGTGTTATTTTTGACTTCTTTCAAATTCCCTTCACCGTTGTTCTTGTCCTTTGAACCTGGTTCTGGAGCACCTTTAACCTTTTCTTGATTAGTCAAACCCAGCTCTGTATTCTCTTTGATATTCTTCAAGTTTATCTTACCCCTTTTATTGAATCTTGGGGTTGAACCCTTGATTGGAATTTGAGATTCCTTATGCAAGACTTTGACATCAGAATCTTTGGTTTCGGCCTGAGAAGTCTGCGCCGCTTTTACTTCTCTGATCATGATGATCTTTGATGTAGGAATGTAAGATACTATTGGATAATAAAACGTTTTCTGGATGTTCGTGAGACATATGCGATTCTTGGGAACATGCATCACAGCTCCTACAAATGCTAAGAAATGTCTCCCCAGAACTAGTGACCCTTATGAATTTCCATTTGTGTCAAAGACATGGAAATCAACAGGAACTATGCAATCCCCAACTTGGACCATCACATCAGACACAAAAGCACATAAAGATACAATAGATTTGTTAGCCAATGCAAAAGACATCCCTGATGGTCTGATATCTTTTAGTCCCAGCTTTTCAGCGACCATTCTAGACATGACGCTAACATTAGCACCAGTGTCACAAAGTGATTCCTTGAAGAGAACTCTTTTAACCTTAAGTAGAATTATGAATTCACCTGGATCTTCTAACTTCTGAAGTCTTCTAAGTGGAAGAAATTGTTGAGATACCACGTCATATTACATATGTTCTTCATTAGGAGTCTGAGGTTTATTCGGTCAAGAGATCTGAACTTTTGCAAGTTGTTTCGAAGGTGGTGCAGGCTGCAGAGGTGGATCAATCGAGCTCTTCATTTTTCGGATATCGATCCTGGCTGGATCAATCGTTCTCTTTTTCTGGGAGCTCCTGATTCGGACGGATCGATAGATCCAAGTGGGATCGATCGATCTAAAGCTTCTAGCAACTTACGTATTTTTTGATCGATCGATCCCTCATAGGTCTAGAATTTAATCCTAGTCTATTACTGCAGAGAACAGTTCAATAAAGCAAAGATAGGGTATCAAATCCACATAGACCAAAAATAGTATACGATTTAGTTTCAATTCAAATCTGGCTAAAGCAAGAATAATAAGATTGATGGTTATCAAAACAATAAATTAAAACGGTTTAAAACTTATAAAATAAAAGCGCCAAGCATCAGGGAAACCACATGTAATCAGGATTGAAAGTCAATTTATCATGTAGGGATTTTCTTTGAAAATAGTTCTCAACATGAAAGACAGAGATGGTCTAATCTCCTTCTGGATTATTAAACCCTATGTTCAAATTATCAGAGACAAACTCCCGTCGTCTTTTAAATAACAGAACATGCATTACACATTAGATTTAATTGTTCATAAGAAATTAGGACAATACTCCCGCAAACAAAATCACTTATTCATCTAGACTAGATCCAACTTCTAAACTAAATCCCTTTGTGTTTATCGGTCTAATATCAATGAACTAGTTAGCTACTCTAATTCATGCATTAATAACAAGTCTAGACTAAGAACCTAACAATTATTATCCCCTTATGAAAAATCAAACAATCAAACCCTGATTTTCCTGGAAAACCCTAAAACTTAACTATGGAACTACTCAGACATTGACATGCAATCACAAATCAATATCAAAGAAGAACACATATTTAAATTAAATCAATATATATGAAAGGGTTCATAAATCTTCTCCAAATACAGGTTGAATATCTTCTCCCTCATTAATTCTCTCAGAAAATAAAATAAAGTTTGGTTCTAAAAACCTAAAACATAATGCATTTATAGGTTAAAAAAGTAAAATAACTGAAATAATAAAATTGGGGTAAACTTGAGGACTTGATTGCAAATTTTGGAATTTTTCTACTTGTTCTCGGGTGTTCCAGGAGCATTTGCTCGATCGGGCACTTCTTTGTATTCCTGCGCGATGTTCTTCTGCGAGTCAGCCTGACAAGTCTTCAGTAAAATAGCCATAACTTTTGATCGCACCGATGGATCGACTTCAAGCCACTTCCATACGAACGCTAACTAACATGGCTATCTTATATCAAAATTTCAGCTTCATCTATCGCTGGGAACATCTTCAAACATTGCTAAACTTCTGACCCTTATGCTGGACTCTGCATCTGCATATATCAATTTGCATTTGTTTCGTGCAGAAATCTGTCTTTTTGTTCCAAAATGATCCAAACACCTAGAATACTTGTAAAAGATATCAAATTGCAAGAAAAACACTCAACTAACGCGTAATGGAAAACATAAATGCTCACTAGAAAGCGTTAAAACCGAGCAATATCAATCCCTTAGTGTATCGATCAATCTCTACCTCTGAATCACTTCTGAAAATTCAAAAATCTACAGATTTTTCAGACTCATCTTTCTTTTCACCAAAATTCGAGTTCATCGCCTTGCAATATCCCTTAGGATTGTCTTCAACCTTTCCTGGTAAAACACCAGCTTGTCTCTTAACTACTTCCGAAGTTTGAGCTAGTTGTACATCCAGCTTCTTCGCATGAGTAGATAACGACTTGAATTTATTGTTCAAATCATTATACATGCTATCCAACTTCACATTTAGGTTCTTCTCATATTGTTGTTAGCTTTTCAAGATTTGCTTCAGCATTAACTCCATCTTGTTTTCTTGCTGAACCTGAGGTTGAGCTGCTTGTTGGAAACCAGATTGAGAGGCTTGTTGAAAACCACCTGATTTCTGGCCAAATGATTGTCCAGAATTCTATACAAAGGTATTTTGTTGGGGAGGATATAATTGATCGTGAGGATTTGCAACATTTTTACTCCTCCAAGAGAGATTACCTTTGTTGTAACTTGGATTGTATCCTTGATTGTAGACTCTTTGGCCTTGGCTATTAATATAGCTCACCTCTTCTATGTTCTCAAGTCCGTTGATGGCAAAGAAATCAGCCTTATGACATGCTTCTCATTTTGTTTCTTGAGAAACTGAGCAAGAAGCTCTTTTACCTCTGTTAGCTGTGAAGAATCTGAACTAGATGACCGTACTTTTCGATCATAGTCAGGACAGTGGTTGCTGTTAATAGCAGAAAGATTGTCAATCAGCTTATAGGCTTCATTCACGGGTTTAGTCATGATATCGCCGCTGCTGGCTGTGTCGAGAGAGAGAGAGAGAGAGCTGATATTTCTGATCGATGCCTCTATAAAAAGTGTTGAGGAGTTCAACTCAAAAAATCCATGATGGGGACAATCCCGAAGGTACTCTTTAAACCTATCCCATCTTTCATAAAAGGATTTCACCGGACCTTGCTGAAACTGAGAAATCTTGCTTCTCAAATTATTAGTTCTGGTGGAGGTGTAGAAGTGATTAAAAAACTTGGTTTTACACTCATCCCAAGTCTCTATGGAGTTAGCGGGCAACGACTTAAGCCATCTGAGAGCTCCATCAGCAAGAGAGTGATTGAAGAACTTACAATGCATGAAGTCTTTAGAGAGTCCATTGAGCTGAGTTGTGCTGCAAATGTCTTCAAAACTGTCGATGTGGTCCATATGATGCTCAGTAGACAAACCATGTAACTGGTTTTGCCTTAGCAACTGGATGAGCTGAAATGGGAACTGGTAGTCCTGTCTCTGAGGTTGACGAGGGTGGAGAGCATTCCTATTGACTACGAAAGCTTCAGGGTTGTTGAAATCGCCAACTAGTACCCTGTTTTGGACAAGTAGGCGGTTTTGAATCAATTATGGGGGATCTTTCTCATCATTGCCACCACCTTGATTAGTGTTTCCAGCTCCTTGGTTTGCATTTCCTTTTTGATGTCCCGGCGGTACTTAATTGTCGTTTCTTCCTTGTTGGTTGAGCGCCAACTGCTGAGTCTGTTCCAATCCAGGAGAGTTTTGGACATTTTGAACTACGAGAATGATTGGATTCTGAATAACGTTTTCAGCCATTATTGTGGATGAACTAGCGCTTTTTCGAGATTTATGGTTTGAACGTTCTAGTCTTGCGAGTTCTTCATTAGTGAGGTTGAGCAATTCAGATGATTTGTCAAATCTTCTGGTCATGCACCTTCAAAACCAAAAACAAGAAGAAAGAACGAGATTAGTACTAAAAAATAAAAAACTTAGACTAGACTCTAAGTAAAACTTAAAAGGCACGGTTGGTCCCCGAAAATGGCGCCAAAAATATGATAGGTTCAAGTTTTAATTCCTAAAACTACATTGCAGAGAACAAATTACTATAGTACAATAAATGGTCGAATCCCACAAGGACCAGACAGTACGACTCTCAGTTCTAAAATCGATTCTAGCTAAGACAGAAATAAAAGAGAGATTGTTTTCGAACGACAGAGAATCAAAATGAATAATTAAAAAACGAATGTAAATCTGTAAAATAAAACGCTAAGCGATAGGGAAGTTCCAGAGGTATTTAAGTTTGGAGTTTAGGTTGACAAGCAAGATTAACAAATGAAAATAGTTCTCAACTCAAAAGACGACAATAGACTAATCTCCTCCCGAAGTATTAGATCCCTATGATAGAACTTCTAAGAAATAAAGACTAACCTTCTCCAGAAATCTTAGATTCTAAATTAGACAATTAAATCATGCAGTGATTACATATCTGATATGTTCATAAGCATCAAAGACAATACTCCCGCAAGCTGAGACACTTATTCATCTAGACTAGGTCAGATTAAATAAACCAAATTCCTTTGTATTTATCAACCTAAAATCATGAACTAGGTGATCATGCTAATTCAAACAACAAATCTAGAATAAGAACCTAACAAATTGAATCCATTAACGTCAAACCCTAACTATCAAAACCTATTTTCCTGGGAAATCCCTAAAACTCAACAAAGAGATTACTCAGACATAGACAAGCAATCAAAAATCATAGATAAAGAAAGCATATTCAAAAAACAAATTCAATAAAATAAGAGAGTTCAGAATTCTTCTCCAAAATACAAATGTCAGGACTAGTCTCTCTCAGAAAAGCTCTCAAAAGAAAAAGTAATGAATTGTGAATTGTAATATGTGTCTCTCATAAAAACCTAAACCTAAGGCTTATATAGAGTTCAAAAATAAAAAAGAATAAAACTCAATAAGGAAAATCAATGATAAGTCTTGAGGAAGAAAACGTCTTTTTAGAAATGTTCAAGTTTTCTCGAGCATATGGATCGATCGATCAAAGTGTGGATCGATCGATATGATGATCTTCTTCTTCATGGACCGATCGATCAAAGGTAGGATCAATCGATCCAAATTTCCATAAGTTTGATGAGCTTCTGGATTGATCGATCTCTATAGGGATCGATCGATCTACTTCTACACGTGATGCACATGTTTCTTCTACGAGACAGCTTTTTGCTCCAGAACATCCAAAACACCTTTTTATTCCAGAAAATCCATCAATGGGAACATCTTCAATTGTTGACTAATTTTTGGCTCTTCTGCTGAAATCTGCTTCTACATTTGTCAAATCGCATCCATTTTGTGCAGAAATCCACCATTTTGCTCCAGAACATCCAAAACACCTAGAAAAATTAAATATGCCAAAAACACAAGAAAATCACTTGAATGATGCCAAATATCAAGTATAATACCCACTAAAAAGCATCAAAATCGAGAAATATCAGGGAACGACATGATATTATTGCTAGTAGTAGCGGTACCGAATGTCTTGATCTTGTTTCTAGTACTAGCGGTAGCGAGCCATTGGTCGATAAGATAGAGGAATCTAGAACGGAATTAGATTTTAGTGCACATACGGTTCAAATGGTTAATGACGTTTATAAAGAAAATATAGAGACAGCTCAGGTTTCATATGATGAACCAAATTTAGAAGTACGACGGTTTTTTGATTTGTTAGACGCAGCGAATGAGCCATTATATAGTGGATGAAGAGATGGTCATTCTCCTTTATCATATGCTAGTAGGTTGATGGGTATAAAGACAGATTATAACTTGCATGAGGAAGCAGTTGACGCAATAGCCAACTTTGTGAGAGATATCTTGCTAGAGGATAACAATGCTCCAGGTTCATATTACGAGATACACAAAATTATGTCGAGAATTGGATTATCGTATCAGGTTATAGACGTGTTCATCGACAATTGTATGATCTATTAGAGACGGGATGACACCTGGACAACCTGTCACTATTGTCGCAAACCAATTTATAAGGATACAGACGGTAGAGTTTCAGTGCTTTACAAGAGGATGTGGTATTTGCCACTAACAGATAGGTTGAAGAGGTTGTATCAGTCTAAGAGAACAACTATGGCAATGAGATGGCATGCTGAGCATAGATTCGATGGAGAGATAATACATCCTTCTGATGTAGAAACTTGGCATTTTTTCAGTCTACTTATCCAAATTTTGCATGCAAGTCAAGAAATTTTTATCTCGGATTAAGTACAGATGGATTAACCCCATTCGGGCTGAATCCATATGTAGAAATTATCTTCTGTGGCCGGTCATTGTGACACCTTACAATTCACCGCCATCTTTGTGTATGAACCGAGAGTTTCTATTTCTCTCTGTTCTTGTACCAAGGTTTGAACATCCGAAACGAGCACTTGGCGTGTTTTTTCAACCACTGATATGAGTTATAGACATTATGGAATTATGGGGAACAAGTGTATGACGTGTTTTTACAAAATAATTTGAAGATGCATGCGGTTCTTGTATGGACTATAAGAGATTTCCCAATGTATAGTATGTTATCATGATAATATTGTAACGATAACACTGATTCCTTCTAGCTGAGTAATGGAGAAAAATATGCTGGTTTGATTGTCAACGAAGGTTTTTTCCCCTTAGTCACCCACATCGTCGATCTACAACATTATTCACGAAGAAGAGATGTGTTAACGGTCCACCACATGAATTAGATGGCACAGAACTATTACCCTAAATGGAAGATTATGGTGTTGTTATGACCAATGATGTAAATTTTGGTGGAAATGGACACGTCAATGTTAAGTATGCAGGTACAAATCATAATTGGCACAAGAAAAACATATTATGGGATTTTCCTTAATGGGAAATCCATTTGTTGAGACATAACATAGATGTGATGCATGTGGAGAAGAACTTCTTTGAAAACATAATAACACAATTCTAAATGTCCAAGGGAAGACCAAAGACAACTTTAGTTCCAAATTAGACTTGCCGGATATTTATTCTCGTCCTGAGCTTCACACCAACGCTGATGGAAGTTGTCCAATTCCATCATTTAGATTATCAAAGAATGCAAATGCTAATTTCCTTGACTGGATTATTCATAGGGTCAAATTCCTCGATGGGTACGTTTCTAATATGAGAAATTGTGTTGATATTGGAAAAGGCAAGTTCATTGGAATGAAGAGCCACGATTTCCATGTAGTGATGCAATGCCTTCTTCCATTTGCATTTGAGAATCTCCTGCCGAAAGATGTTCATGAAGCCATTGCATGTATTAATTTAATAATTTGTGTACAATTTACTTTAATGTTTTAATCATTGATTATTTATATATTTTCTTTGCATTTACATCGGTTGAAGCTTTCTTCCATTATCTTAGCAAGAGGAAACTGACCGTTGATGGTATTTCAACATTACAGGCGAACATACCAATGATCCTTTGCGAGTTGGGGAATATTTTCTCACCATCATTATTCGACGTCATGGGACATCTCACGATTCACCTTCCACGTGAAGCATCACTTGGTGGACCGGTCCAATATCGGTGGATGTACCCCTTTGAGAGGTACATGTTCCACTTGAAGAAGAAGGTGAAAAAGCTAAGCAGAGTCGAGGGTTCTATTGTGGCACAAAGCATCAATATAAAAGTTTCACTTGAGATGCGTTGTCTTCATTTGTGATTGGTATGATCCAATGGATGGTAGAGGTGTTAAAGTATACAAGTTTGGCGTGACTTCGATCAACTCCCGTAGGAAACTTGGAAAATACGATCTTTTCATTCTCGCCACACAAACGGATCATGTATAATCTTGGGTGTTTACTAAATTCATATAAATATTATATTACATTTTTCTAACATAATATTTAAGAATGTTTCAGGTCTCTTACATTACGTACCCACACATTAGAAATAGGAGCGATCCTTGGGTAACGGTGACGCAAATAAATCCTCGACATATGATAGAAGGCGTTCTAGAGCGTGAACCACTACAAGCATTGGATCATGGTTCTTTAGCTGAGATTCAACCTTCTCTAGGCATCAACCTAGTGGTGGATTTCACAATGTTTGGCGATTTGAACGTCAGTATGTATGACATAGATGATGAGTCTGGTGACGAATTTTGAAGATGGTGCGGATTATGATCCATCATTTTATTCATCGACTTCCAATTATTTTTTTGTGTTTTTATAATATTCATGAACAATTTGAAATGTATTCATTTTATGTACATTATGAAACAATATGGTTATGTATACATTTTTAAAAAAAATGCAAATTAGTAGAAAAGTACAAAAATTTCCATTTAGTAGAAAAGTACAAAAAATTACAAGTCAAAATATGTTAAACATATATATACATATATTAAAAGGCTGACTTCACTAGTCCTCCTCAACTTTATCCATCCAATTTTCTCCCTCTGAATTTTGGAGCTCTTTAATTTCCCACATGACTTAGATTTCTCCTTACCTGATCCCCTCAACTTTATCCATCCAATATTTTTCCCCTGAACTTTGGAGCTCCTTAATTTCTCACTTGAATTTAGATTGCTCTTTTCCCGACCTCCACAACAATTCGTTCTTATCATTTTACCCCTCTAAGCGATTTAGAACACTAATTTGCAATTTAATTTATAAAAACGATAAAAAACGCATTTTTTTCTAACCCGATAAATCATACATTAACTTATTTTTAATATTAAATCTTAATTTTAATATTATTTTTAAACTAATACAAAAAATATTTAAAATAAATTAAAATAATAAATTTAATATTAATAATATTATATTATTTTACAATATTTTAATTAAATAATAAATTAAATATTTATAATATTTTTTAAAAATAATAAACTATATAATAAATTAATTATTTATAATATTTTATTTAAAATAAAAGTCAAATATTTTATATAATATAATATTTTAAAATATTGAATTAAATTAAAATATTGTTTAAAAATAATAGTTAAATAAATATCTTATATTATTATAAAATAATTTATAATATTTTAATTAAATAATAAATTAAATAGTTTATAGTAGTTTAATTAAATAATAAAATAATATATAAAATAATATTTTAACTAAAATAATAACTTAAATATTTTATAATATTATAATATTTCAAAATAATAAATTAAATTAAAATATTTTTAATATTAAAAATAGAATACTTAATTATATTTTAATTGATTTTAAAATATTTTTTGTATTAGTTTAAAAGTAATATTAAAAGTAAGATTTAATATTAAAAATATTTTATTATTGGGTTAGACGAAAATGCAATTAGTTATCGCTTTTATAATTTAAATCGCAAACTAGTGTTCTAAATCGTTTGGAGGGGTAAAGTGATGAGAACGAATAGTTGAGGGGGTCGGGTAAGGTGCAATCTAAGTTCATGTGAGAATTAAGGAGCTCCAAAGTACAGGGGAGAAAAAATTCGATGGATAAAGTTCATAGGATCAGGTAAGGAGCAATCAAAGTTCACGTGAGAAATTAAGGAGCTCCAAAGTTCATGGGGGAAAAATTGGATGGATAAAGTTGAAAGGGGGCTAGTGAAGTTAGCCCAATATTGAAAATATATATATATATATATT
>OVBE01000250.1:0-57778 GCA_900406425.1 Iberis pinnata
AGGTGATCAGGCTAATTCAAGCAATAAATATAAATCCAGACTAAGAACCTAACAATTTAAATCTATATAAATCGAACCCTAAACATCGAAACCTTTTTTTCATGGGAAATCCCTAAAACCTAACAAAGAGACTAGTCAGACATAGTCAAGAGATCAACAATCATTGAAAGAGAAAACATATTCAAAACCAGAATCGAATTANCGAATTAAAGTAAAACGAAAGAGTTTAGAATTCTTCTCCAAAATACAGAAATCAGATTCGTCTCTCTTAGAATATAAAAATATGTTCTGGTGTTTTTGTTTAATTTCTTGTTTTGTGTTATCAAAATAAAACCTAAGCTTTTGACTTATATAGAAGTCAAAAGAGAATAAAACCTAAACCTAAAAACCTATGATAAGAGTTGAGGAAGAAAACGTCTTTTTGGCAAACTTCATTAATCCTCGAGCATTCGGATCGATCGATCCAAGTGTGGATCGATCGATCCAAACTTACGGAGATCCGGCAGTTTTCAGGATCGATCGATCCATCTGTGGATCGATCGATCTCTTCAATCATGTGCTGCACATGCTTCTTCTGCGAGACAGCTTGACCAGTCTTCAGTAAAATCGTCATAACTTCTGATTGCCTCAATGGATTGACCTCAAATCACTTTCATATAAAAGCTAACTCACATGGCCAGTTTGAGTTCAAATCTTAGTCCATTCCATTCATAGAAACATCTCCAAATGTCGATCAACTTCTGGCTCTTCTGCTGAACTCTGCTTCTGCATTCATCAAATTGTAATCATTTTGTGCATAAAACCACATTTTTGCTCCAGAACGTCTAAAGTACCTGGAATCATGATAATATACCAAAAACACATAGAAAAAACTCGAATGATGACAAATAGAAAGTGTAAACACTCACTAAAAGTCATCAAAATCGAGTGATATCAATTCCCCAAGACTTAGATCTTTGCTTGTCCTTAAGTGAAGCAAGACCCAATCTGGAGAAGAGGTTTTGAAACCACACAGGAACTCTCAAAATCTCAGCAACCTTAAGCATATATATCAAAACTTAAAAGACACCGAACCTGAACAACCATTACGAAAGAAATGTTCACCACCACATAACTAAAAGTTTGTTTCCTACTCTAAATCCAACATCAATCAAACTATCAAATCATCTCAACTAGCTCATTAAGTTTAATTTGATTAGAATAGATGCATTCTTACCTATGGGGTTTTTGATTCAATGCGCACAAGCACCTTTTCTATCAAAGTGCCCATACCAAACAGAGCATTCAACGACTTCTGGTCCTTACCATTTTCCCCCTTTTCTCACTTCTTTTAGAAAGATTCACACTATTCTGTGTTTTTCTTTTCTATATATTTTTTTTCAAAAGATTCGCACTTCTATGCGTTTTTTCTTTTCTATATATTTTTTTCTTACTGCTTCTCAAACAGCCCGGCAATGACTACAGACTTCTAGGTCAAGCTTTCAACATTTTTTCTAAACCGGTTGTTCTGAAGGGAAGGAGAGAAAGGATTCGGATCATACTGAAAGAATTTTTCGGTTTTACAGAATATTAAAGAGCAAGCCACTTAGCTTTCAAAGTATCTTACCACCACAAGCAAGAGATATTAAATTCAGTATTGAGTCCTATCATGGCAGAGCTAGCATCAAATCATTAACAATCCAAAAGATCTAGACTTTCGAAAACAAAACAATCAGCAATGGGGTTTCAGTCCCAAACATATCAGTTAAATCTAAGCCAATAATCTAAAAAGATCAATACTATACTCACACTAGGTCGGTTATCATCATGGATTCTGGTCAGTGTTCCTTCGACTCAACTACTTAAAACAGAAATTTTTGAAAATTTTCACCAGACTGATGAAACATTAAAAAGACATAAAATATGATTAGTAACTATACTCCCTCTCCCAGACTTAAATCACACCGTCCCGATGTGAAATAAACCCAAGAGAAGGAATAATGAGGAGAATAAATAGGAAAAGTAATTTAAAAGAATTTTAGTACTTACCTGAAACAAGGATCGGCTGAAAAAATTTTGAACGATGGATCGATCGATCCCTAGACGGATTGATCGATCTCTTATTATGTAAAAACTTTCATGGTCATGGATCGATCGATCGATCTGAATGTCCGACCTAAAATTTTTTAAATTTCCTGAAACATCTTTCAAACTCAAAACTAAATATTAATAGGTTAGTTAACTAATCAGGACTTACTCTAAAACAAAAACCAAAGAAAACAATTCAAATTAGTAGGTTGCCTCTCACTCAGCGCTTTAGTTAACTTCTATAGCTAGACCCACTTACCTTCTATGTTGAATCTGGTTCAGCTCCAATAGAGGCTATTGTTCTCCCATCCTTTTCTGATATTTTCAGCTTCAACATCTTGTTCATTGATGCCCTCTTGAGATCCTTTCCTTTGTTTTTAAGATCTTGAACAAAAGGAATCCTAACCATAGAAAAAGATTTTGGAAAACCTTTGCTCGTCTTCACTCTATAATCAACCCACCCTTCACCCATTGACTTAGGAATCAAAGTCATGTGGGATTTCTTTCTGCCTTCTTTCAAACTCTCCTTACCTTTACCATTGTCCCTTGAAACCGGTTGTGATGCAGATTTTTCCTTCCCATGATCCTCTAGGTCTAACTCATCACTCTCTACGACCTTTTGTAAGTTAATCTTCCCCCTCTTCTTTATCCTTGGGGTAGAAGCTTTGGGTTGAACTTGAGATTCCTTGCTCCTGATTTTAACATCATAGTCTTCAGTTTTGTTTTGTGGGGTTTGCTCAGATTTTGCTTCTTTGATAGCTATGATCCTTTCTGTTGGTACATATGGTACTATAGGATAGTAGTACGACTTCTGGATGTTGGTTAGGTAGATTCGCTTCTGAGGAATATGCATTACAGCTCCCACTGAGGCTAAGAACGGTCTACCTAGGACCAACGATCCTTCAGAATTCCCATTCGTGTCAAAGACATGGAAATCCACTAGGACAATACATTCCCCCACTTGTACCATAACGCCAATGATAAAACCACTGGAAGCCACAATGGAATTGTTATCCGAGGCAAACGACATTTCAGAAGGTCTTATATCTCTGAGTCCAATCTTCTCAGCTACTATCTTTGACATGATGCTAACATTAGCACCAATATCACACAGCGAGTGGTTAAACAAGACTCCCTTAACTTTCACTGGAATCACAAACTCACCTAGGTCCTCTATCTTATAAATTCTTCTTAAAGGAAGAAACTACTGAGAAACAACATCGTAGTACATGTGTTCTTCAGTAGAGGCCTTAGGTCTGTTGGAGCAGGAGGTTTGAACCTTGGCAAGTTTCTTGGAGCTTGGTGCAGGTTTTGAGGATGGATGGATCGATCCCTTCTTGGATCGATGGATCGACCGGCTGAGTTTTCGGAAACTGGTCTGATGGATCGATCGATCCTGGCTGGATCGATCGATCAAAATTTTCTATGCTCTTCTATAACATTGGATCGATCAATCCAAATTGATCCTTCCTTGGATCGATCGATTGGAGCCTCAACATCAGTTTTCCGTAACATTGGACCGATTGATCCCTCCCTTGATCGATCAATCGGAGCCTCAACATCAGTTTTCCGTAACATTGGATCGGTTGATCCCTCCTTGGATTGATCGATCGGAGCCTCTGCATCATTTTTCCCATTCCAAAAATCTAGAGACATTTCACCCTTTGCATCAGAACTTGAATTTAATGCCTTGATATACCCCTTAGGATTCTCTTCAACTTTCCCCGGTAGCATACCAGCTTGTCTTTTCACCACTTCAGAAGTTTAAGCAACTTGTGTATCTAACTTCCTTACATGAGAAGACAATGATTCAAACTTATTGTTCAAATCGTTGTACATACCGTCCAGCTTTGCATTTAAGTTCTTTTCAGACTGCTACTGACTATCTAAGATATGTTTCAACATTACCTCCATCTTATTTTCCTGTCGAGCTTGAGGTTGGACCGTTTGCTGGAAGCCTTGTTGAGGATTTTGTTGAAAACCCAATTTATGAACAAATCGCTTTCCAGATTTTTGTGCAAAGTTACTCTGAGGAGGCTAGGTCTGATCCTGAGGGTTTGCGACATTGGTACTTCTCCATGACAGGTTACCCTTGTTGTATCCTAGATTATATCCTTGGTTGTACATCCTTTGTCCCTGGATACTTATGTAGCTTACTTCCTCGATGTTCTCGAATTCATTGACTGCGAAGCAGTCAGCTTCAACTTTCTCAACCTCTTCGGAAAAACTAACATGTTTCTCATTCTGTTTCTTCAAAAATTGAGTGAGAAGCTCTTTCAACTCTGCTAGTCCAGAAGATTCTGAACCAGACGATCGGTCCCTTCGATCAAAATCAGGACAATGATTGCTATTACTAGCAACAAGATTGTCGATGAGCTTGTAAGCTTCGTTCACGAGTTTAGTCATGAAGTCACCATTATTGGTTGTATCCAAAGAGAGTTGGTATTTCTGATCAATACCTCGATATAAAGTGTTCAACAGATTCAGTTAAGAAAAACCATGATGTGGACAATCACGCAAGTACTCCTTGAACCTGTCTCATGCCTCAGAGAATGATTCCACCGGTCCTTTCTGGAATTGAGAGATCTTACTTCTCAAATTTTTGGTTTTGGTGGAGGTGTAGAAATAGTTCAGAAACTTGGCTTTGCATTCATCCCAAGTTTCGATCGAGTTGGAGGTAATGACTTAAGCCACCTCAGAGCTTTATCAGCTAAAGAATGGTTGAAGAGCTTACAATGTACGAAGTCTTTAGAGACTCCATTCAGTTGAGTAGTGTTGCATATGTCTTCAAAACTGTCAATATGATCCATAGGATGCTCGGTTGACAAGCCATGGAACTGGTTTTGTCGGAGCAACTAGATCAGCTAAAACGGGAATCGGTAGTCCTGTCTCTGAGACTGTGGGGGGGGGAGGGGGGGGCCAAAGGGCGTTCCTATTGACCAGGAAGGCCTAGAGGTTGTTGAAATCGCCAACAAGTACCATTGGCAGGTGGGCGATTTTGGTTCTGTCCCGGTGGGACTTGTCCGCCGTTTCCATTGCCCGGATTGGCGTTTTCAACTCTTTGGTTTGCATCTTTTTCAAGATTCACCAGTGGTGCATGGTTATTACCTCCTTGTTGGTCTAGAGCCAACTGAGATATCTGCTCCAATCTTGGAGGGACTTGAGCATTTTTTCCTAAAATGACGATTGGATTATGAATTACGTTATCAACCATTGGTATGGATGAACTGCGCTTCTTGTAGACTTCCAGTTCGAGCGTTCTAATCGTGCAATTTCTTCGTTTGATAGAATAAACAGTTCAGGTGATTTGTCAGATCTCTTGGTCATGCACCTTCAAAACAAAAACAAGCAGAAAGAACGAAGTTAGTATTGAAAATAAAGAGCTTAGACTAGACTCTAAGAAAAACTTAAAAGGCAATGTATTGGTCTTCGGCAACGGCGCCAAAAATCTGATAAGCTTGGTTTTTAAATCCTAAATCTATACTGCAGAGAACGGATCTTTGTAGTACAGTAAATGGTCGATCCCACGAAGACCAGACAGCACGACTCTGAATTTAAAATTTGATTCTAGCTAAGACAAGATAAAATTCTGATAGTTTTAAAAAGATTTAAAAGTAAAGTTAATGATTAAAAAGCGAATGTAAATCAATAGAAATAAACACTAGGCAATAGGGAAGTTCCACACGTATTCAAGTTTGAGGTTCAGGTTAACAAGCAAGAGTAACAACGAAAATAATTCTCAACTCAAAAGAGAACAATAGATTAATCTCCTCCCGAAGTATTAGATCCCTATGATAGAATTTCTAGAAATAAAGACTAATCTTCTCCCGAAATCTTAGATCTCTAAAACAGATAATTAAATCATGCAATGATTACATATTCGATATGTTCATAAGTATTTTAAGAAAATACTTCCGCAATCAAAGATACTTATTCATATAAATTATATCATATTAGATAAACCAAATCCCTTTGTATTTACTAACCTAAAATCATAAAATAGGTTATCAGGCTAATTCAAACAATAAATATAATTCAGACTAAGAACCTAACGATTTAAATCAATAAAAATCAAACCTTAACCATCAAAACTTGTTTTCCCTGGGAAATCCATAAAACCTAACAAAGAGACTACTCAGACATAGTCAAGAGATCAACAACCATTGAAAGAAAAAACATATTCAAAACCAGAATTAAATTAAAGTAAAAAGAAAGAGTTTAGAATTTTTCTCCAAAATACAGGAATCATATTCATCTCTCTTAGAATATAAAATTGTGTTCTAGTGTTTTTGCTTAATTGCTTGTTCTGTGTTATCAAAATAAAACCTAAGCTTTTGACTTATATAGAAGTCAAAAGAGAACAAAACCTAAACCTAAAAACATATGATAAGAGTTGAGGACGGAAACGTCTTTTTGGCAAACTTCATTAATCCTCGAGCATTCAGATCGATCGATCCGACTGATAGATCCAAACTTACGGAGATCCGGCAGTTTTCAGGATCGATCGATCCATGTGTGGATCGTTCGATCTCTTTAATCACGTGCTGCACATGCTTCTTATGCGAGACAGCTTGACCAATCTTCAGTAAAATCGTCATAACTTCTTATTGACTCAATGGATTGACCTCAAATCACTTTCATATGAAAGCTAACTCATGTGGAAAGTTTGAGTTAAAATCTCACTCCATTCCATTCATAGAAACATCTCCAAATGTAGAACAACTTTTGGCTCTTCTACTGAACTATGCTTCTGCATTCATCAAATTGTATCCATTTTGTGCATAAAACCACGTTTTTGCTCCAGAACGTCTAAAATACCTAGAATCATGAAAATATACCAAAACACATAGAAAACACTCGAATGATGACACATAGAAAGTGTAAACACTCACTAAAAGTCATCAAAATCGAGTGATATCATGAATGGACAAGTTATAGAGATGGAAGGGCTGCTTAGTCAACTTCTCAAGAATCAAAACAAGAAACATATCAGTTTTGCTGAAGATTTAGAAGTCGATTGCTTTGCCCTTCAAGAGCAAAACACTGAAGGAGTTGAAAAGGAGGTGAACTACATTAATAGCCAAGGTGAAAGGGTATACAATCAAAGATATAATCAAGGATTTAATAGGATTCATCCCAATTTCTCCTAGAGAAGCACCAATGTAGAGAACACTCAAGATCAAATCTACCCACAACAGCAAAAGACTTTTGTGCAGAATTCCAATTCAGGCGGTTTTCAAATGGCCTCTCAACCTGTCTTTCAACAAGCACCGCAAGCTCAACAAGAAAATTCGGTGGAGATGATGCTCAAACATCTCTTGGAAGGGCAACAATAGTCTCAAAGAGAATTCAGTGAGTTAAACAAGAAGTTTAAGGCTCTTTCCACATATCTGAAACATTTGGATACTTAAGTTGCTCAGACTTCTGGAGCTATAAAGAGACAAGCTAACGTTTTTCCTGGGAAAGTTGAAGAAAATCCAAAAGGAAATTGTAAGTCCTTAATTGCGAATGAGGTTGATAAGATATAAAAAGATGCTGAAAAGGTGGTAGAAAAAGATGCAGGAAAAGTTGCTGAAAAAGATGCAGAAAAAGTTGCAGAGAAAACTGACTGAGGGGTCCAGTCGTGCCGGATGATCCAGATTGACTGGTCCAATCTGGACCGACTAATCCATACATGTAGCAAATCCCATGGAATATAGACCGACCGGTCTAGTATGGACCAATCGATCCAAAGAGTTATGCTCGATCCGGAGAGCCACACTGGCCAATCTAGTCTGGACCGACCAATCTGCCAATTAAAGAGTAATCACCACCTTTTTGCATCTACAAACCATAGGTTCCTTACCCGATTAAGCCTCAGAAGTCCATAAGTGAATTTGAGGATGGAGAGATGATAGGTAAGAACACAAACCCCCTTAGGAAGCTTCATAAGCTACAAGATCTTGGATAATTTTTGGTTCCTTGTTTGATCAACGAGGTACATTTCAAGGACTCACTCTATGATACAGGTGCTAATGTGAATCTCATGTCGATAGCTATAGCAAAGAGATTGGGGATTTCAAGTATCCAACTATCCAAAACATCTTTTAAGCTTGATAATGATTCTATTATATCTTCGAATGGATTTATCTCTGAACTGCTGATACAAGTTGGAGATTTTCTAGTTCATGTTGATTTGCATATTTTGGAAATGAATGAAAATTCAGATAAGCCACTAGTTGTAGGGATACCTATTCTAGCGTCTGTAGGGGTTTTAGTTGAAATGCCTAATCAGCGTATATCGCTTACGAAGGTCGAGAAAAGATTTTTCTATCCAGCAGTACCTCCAAAAAGTGTGAATCGAATCATCGAGGTTAAGGAAGAGCAAGTTTTCATTGATCCTCAGCTGGAGCTTTGTGCTAAAGGGGTAACTAATGAAGTTACGGTAGGGAATTCTCATGTCTCAACAAAGAATACAACACCAAAGGTCAAAGAGAAAGAGAAAATGAAACAGAAGAAGATCAAAGGAAATCCTCAGGTAACTTTGATTCCTCATGCAATAGTTGGAGATGCTATTTTGTATAATGTGAAAAGCAAAAGTACTTCAAAGCCTTTCTCAAAGGTTTGAGCATTTTTCACCCTAGAGCTTAAGGAGAAAGGAATAGATGTTGTAAAGGATGCGATGAGATATGTAATTATTGGAATAATTGTTGGAGATTCAAATGGTGGATATGCGAGCATGATAACTTATATGCTGTTAAGGCTTTGAAGCTGGAGATGTCGAATTTTGGAGCTTGTTATGGAGTATCTCTTGATGTTAATCCAATCTCAGCGTAGGAGGTAAGTTCTTCGAGCTATTGACGTTAAACAAGCGCTGAGTGGGAGGCAACCCACTATCTGGTATTTTAGATTCAGTTGTTTTTCAATTTTTGAGTCGTTTTGCTTTTAGCCTTAACCTATTTATTTTTTGTTTTGAGTTCTTTGTGATTCAGGATATTATTGGTGAAGGATCTTCAAGACACTCCGAGTTATCTATTATCTATTTTTATTCCTAATCATCTCACTTGAATTGTTGGTTATCTTAATGGTTTATCTCTTGATTCTTGCTAATGTCTATTAGTATTGTTAAGATCATTGCTCACCATTAGTCATTTTTCTTGATGTGTTGTATATCGATAAGACATTAACACTTCTCTTGAAGGTATGTTCTTTTTTCAGACACAACAGATAAATGCAACAACCTAATAGTGTGAGGTACAAATTTGGATTTAAGATTGAGAGCAATTCACCATTAGTATTTCCTTTTCACTTGAACTCATATATATATATTTATTTATTTATTTTACTTTCATCTATTTCAGGCTCATATATTGATTCAGGTTACTCTTAGTCCTTCTCTTGGATTTATTTTCACACCGGGATGGTGTGAAGTAAGTCTGGGGGAGGGAGTAATGATACTAAATTTCTTTTGATGTTTCTGTCTGTTGGTGAAAATTTTCAATTTTTTCTTTTGATTTAAGTTGAGTCTAATCAATTTGAAGGAGCTATGACCAAATTCTATGATGATTACTAACCTAGTGTGAGTGTAGAATCTATTTCTTTAGATTGGTGGCTTAGATTGACTATTTTGTTTAGTATTGGAACCCCATTGTTTATTGATTTGATTTTGAAAATTCAGAGTCTTTTAGATTGTTGATGATTTGATGCTAGCTCTACCATTGATAGAACTTAGCTTGTACTTTATTTCTCTTGCTTATGGTGTTGGTATACTTTGAAAGCTAGGTACCTTGCTCTTCAATTCTCTGTGAAATCGAAAAGTTCTTTCAATATGATCAGATCCTTTCTCTCCTTCCCTTCAAATAAAAAAGAATGATAAAGAGGGATTGAATAGCGGACCTCGAAGTCCGTTTTCTCATCCCACAAAATCGGCTTCTAAAAAAAGAGAAAAAAAAGAAAGAAAAGCGCATAAATGCGAAGATAAAAAAATCAGTAAGAAAAGAAAAGAGAAAAATAAGTGAGAAAAGGGGAAAAAGGATCGGGATTAGAAGTCGATTGATGCTCTTTTTGATGTGGGCGCTTTGATAGAAAAGGTACTCTAGCGCATTGATCGATACCCCATAGGTGAGAATGCATTTATCTGAACTTAATTGAATCTAATGAGCTGGTTGAAATGACTTGATGGTTTGATTGATTTGGGATTTATAGTAGGAAGCATGCTATTAGTTAGGTGGTGGTAAACAGTTCATTCACAGTGATTGTGTAGGATTGGTGTCTACTGATTTTTGTTATCTATACTTGGGTTTTTTGAGATTTTTTGAGTTTTGTGTGGTCTCTTTCAAACATCTTCACAAGATTTGGTCTTGCTTTACTTGAGGACAAGCAAAGATCTAAGTATGGGGGAGTTGATATTACTCGGTTTCAATGCATTTTATTGGACATTTATATCTTGTATTATGCATTTTCCGAGCCTTTTGATTGCATTTTTGGCATATTTTCAGGCTTTTAGGTGTTTGGGATATTTTGGATGAAAATTGGCATATGTAGATGCAGAGTCCGATAGAAAGATCATAAGTTTTCTAATTTTTGAAGAGGTTTCATGGCTGGATTTAGCTAAAATTTGGAAACAAGATAGCCACGTGAGTTATCTTTCATATGAAAGTGGTTTGAAGTCAATCCATTGGTAAAATCAAGAGTTATGGCGATTTTACTGAGCACTGGTCAAGCTGGCTCGTAGAAGAAGCCTGTGCAGTGTGAAACTGGACGGATCCAGCCTTGGACCAGACGGGTCCAAACATCTAGAATGCACGGAGAGTCAGACCGGATGGGTCCCGACTTGGACCGGCCGGTCCAGTCAAACAAAGAGAAAAGAAAATATAGACCGGACGAGTCTATTCTAGACCGACTGGTCCACACACGAGCGAGAATTTTGGACATTTTCCATATTTTCACATGTGTTTTCAAGACTTATCAATATTTCCTATATTTATTTTATTTCTTTTGAATTATAAAATCCTTAGGCTTAGTTTTTGTTTTAGACGACGCTTTATTCTATTCTAAGTTTTTATAGAGCGACACGAAGATCCAGAACCATGTATTTGTGAGAAGTTTCTCTAATCTCTTATTTTATATTCAATATCTATTTATGTTTTTGATTATGTGTTCTTCTTGGATATTAGTTTTTGTTTGATTTGCTATGTTTTAGTAGTTCCATAGTTAGGTTTTAGGGTTTCCTTGGTAAACCAGGTTTCAATGTTAGGGTTTAATATACAAGATTAAAATAACTACGTTTGTAGTGTAGATTTTTTCTTAATTCTTTAATTATATTGGCCATCTAGTTCATTGATATTAGACTGATAAACACAAAGAGATTTGGTTTAAAAGTCTGATCTAGTCTAGATGAATAAATGTTCTTGCTTGAGAGAGTATTATCATGAATGCTTATGAACAATTGAATCTGAACTTTATTGCCTGGTTAAATTAGTTTGACACGGCGACAATTTTTTTCTAATAATTCGAACATAGGTTTAAATACTTCGAGAGAAGATTATTCTATTATTGTCTTTCATGTTGAGAACTATTTTGAAAGAAAATCTTGAATGTTGTATTTTTCTTTTAAACCTGAATACCTGTGGAATTCCCTTAAGCATGACGCTTTTAGTTTATTTATTACAACTTCGTTATTTTAATTATGCTTTAATTCAGTTACAACCAACTTATTATTATGTCTTAGCTTAATTTGAGATTGAACTGAAAGTCGTGTTGTGTGGTTTTTATGGATTCGACCATTTACTGTGCTATAGTGATTTGTCTGTGCAGTATAGTTTAGAATTAAACTCTAGACCAATTAGTTGTCAGTAGAGTTATTTAAGATAGTTTTCTACTAGCCCAAGCGACATTCCATGCTTTTAATACCAAGGATAAATCCACATTTATTAGGAAAGGCATACCAAAACAAGATCAATGTGTTAAAGGATAGGATTTGGTAACTTATTTGATTTAGTATAGTGCCAAATATGCACATCATTAAAGGATGTTATTTTACATCTTTATATGTGGATCTCAACAAGGTTTTTTATTAAAAAGATCTAGTTACCTTCGATCAATGTGTTAAAGGATAAGGTTTGGCATCCCCCTTCCACCCAGACTTCGTCATTTTATGTGGCAAGTTCTCTAAAAAAATCTAGCGGTTATAGAGCAACTGCAACTGCGTAAACTTCTTGTGGATACACTTTCCACACGATATGAAGCAAGAAGTGAATCTATTAATCAAACTTTGTTAACATACTCACCAACATTTCAATGTTGGGCCCTTTCGTCTATTCATACTCTAGAGAATATGTGCTCATCAGCCAACATTTATGAGAATATTTACTACTTTTTCTGTCTCCGTCCTTATAATTCGGCACAAGTGGATGATTTACTTTTATACCCTGCATTTTATGGTATATTGAAAAAGCTAGAAATAACATAGTCTTTAGTAATAGAAGATGAGATCCCAAGAATTTAATAGATTTAGCTATAAAGGAGTCTTTAAAGTGGTGTACAGTAGAGATTGAAGGCAACATTTCAAGATGTCCTCTGGCAATGGTAGATTCTATGGAGCCTTCCTTCAACACAACATGTCAAACAGTTTGCTATATCGATGGATCATGAAAGATGGAATATACCATTATCTGTCTTGGCTGGATTTTAAAACTTGGTGATGGATTTATAGACATTTTTTGTCTCCCCTTTACAAGGTGGGGGTATCAGTGTTTCATATTGAACTACTAAGTCTTTTGTAGACAATGAAATGTCTGATTTATAAAACGCATCAATGTTTTTTTTAAAAGATTCAAAGGATCTGCAAAGCATGATTCCAAATCCGTTCGAACGACCAGCATTTGCTTCGAAAATGATTGCTCTTGGAAGTCTAATTCCTTATTTTGCATGTTTCCGACTGATACATAAATCTAGAACAACAAATATGGAAATGAATTGTCTAGCCAAAACAAAGAGGAGAAGAAATAAGATTTTTTCTTACATCGATTATAATTATTCATTTTAGTCTACAAAGCATAAAGTTATTTCATTGTAATAAATTCTTATTTTCGGGGCTACAAAAATTGGTGGCCGAGGAAGTCTTTCCTCTTCGATATATGCGGATAAGTAAATATTTTTATGTTAAATTTATAAATTTCTTTTTATTTCAGAGTAAAAAAAATATTGTAGTTGAAAAGATAATCTACTGCAACATTAACGAAAGAAAAAAATAAAATAAATTCAATTGCTTTAATTTTCTTTCACTTCTAAGTGGCCAAAGCCCAAAACTCTTTTAAACCTATATCTGCTGACTTTGAGATTCGTCTCCTTTCCGACATCAATCTTTCTGATCATCGTTGTGAGAGGGAGTTTTTTTATTCTTCTGTTATGGTAGGGAATTTTCTCAAAGAAAACAGTGAAGTTCTTGAGTTTATGGGTTTTACACATTTTGAGCATTTAACGTCTTGACAAGTTGATGCAGTCTCGCCTCAATCCCTTTTTTGAATCTTTGTCTGCGGCAACTACTACTTTGCGAATATTTGGACAAGTGGTTGTGGCTCTCTTTGATATTTTCTTGAATAAAAGACGCGACAGTTCCCTTCGATCATGGATCCTTTGCCTCTTGAGTTTTTGATGACCTAGAGTCGTTTCCTCTTATCAAGGAGTTGGCGGTTAAGGCTTTCCTTCTCCGTTGTTGTGTAGTCAATCACCGGTGTGAGTCTTTCTTTTTCAGCCATCCATCTTCTTTGTATTTTCGTGTCTCCTCTTTGGTTTGCATTTTCCTCCCTTTTTCAATCGTGTATTAAGATGATTTTTTTATCCCCTAGTGGTTGTCTTTTTTGGGTGCAGTGGAAAAATAACGGTTAGAGAAATAAAAAAAATAGTTGCAGAGAAATATATATTAAAGTTAAATGGTAACCATTTAGAGGAATACACGTATGAGAGAATAGTTGTAAAAAATGCATAATATATATAATATTAATCATAAATATTCTAAATTATTTATATTTAAAATAAAATGATTAAATATTTTAAAAATCGTATAATAAAAATTATTGATTTCAAATTACAAAACAATGTTATCAAAACAAATTAACATTGATAACGATTTCATGTCGTTTTGCAAGCCACATTTGCTCAGAAATTTGATCACGAATAATTTTCATATATGTCCATGCTTCCATTTTTTCTTCTACACTAACATTTTGATAACTAATTTTGTCATCATTGACACTACGGTTCTCATGTGAATTAGTTATAAATTATGCTTCTTCAAAGTCGATGTCTTCTATTTTGTTCACGCGAATAAAATTATGAATCCCCTTTGTAGAAAATATGACACGTCTTTGTAGTGAAACATTATACCTTGGAAATTCATTTAGGACTCTCCATTTTTTCTTCCGAACGCCGAATGTTCGTTTAATAACTGAATGAAGGGATGCATGCCATCTGTTAAACATCTCCTTGCTATTTTTTGCGGTTCACCATTCAAAAATTCTTGTAGATAATATCTTGTGCCATTGTTACTTTGTATTCTGTAGCGAGCTAAGTATCCATGTCTATTGGCATATCCAAATTCTACATGATAATATTTTTCTTCATGAGGAGTAGGAAACATAGGATCATCTTGAATAACTGTTGATAATACTCGTGCATCATGAGCTGACCCTGCCATACCAACAAAACAATATGTGAAAAGCATGTCTAGGTCGCACATTGCTAACACACTAAGACTCGACTTTCCTTTTCGATTAATAAATCGTAAACTCATCCACGATAACAGGTAAATCAGTTCCATCTAACGCTCCAATAAATCCACTAAAATAAGGCCAAATCGCTTATCTCCTTGAAGATGGTTTGATATAGCTTCAAGTTCTTGGGGTGTTGTGGGTTGTATATAATCTACAGCCATTCATTCCATTGCTCCAAGTACTTCATGAAACTTTCGACATATTGTCTCCTGTGCATGACCAAATCTTAAACCAAGATCACCTTGAGTGTCACTTTGTCCACAGAGAATGAGAAAGATTGCAACACTCTCGTTAACAGACATATTGCAACACTCAAACATGTAAACGCGGTTGAACTCATTCAAAAAAGCATTTGAAATGAGCTCTCATGCTTGTAGATTTGTTCTCGAATTATTCGCCAACCCCATCCTCTGTCTTGATTCATTGGTTCTTTACAAAAAAACTTCCCGTAATATTCCAACACATGAGAAATATGGGTGTGTAGAATTTCCTCTTTTTCTAGCAATAATAACTTCACAATTTCTTCATCTAATAAAGATTCAATTTCAGATAGATGCAATTCTGCAATACATAATTTCTAGAAAAAAAACTTTAAAATATTAGAAGAATGGTTTAAACATTTCAATATTTCGGAAAAAAGACAACTCGATATAAATAAAATAGAGTTTTATTGGAAAACAACATAATAAGATTATTTTAAAACAAAATAGCTCATTGGTTATAACCATTATTAGCAAAAACAATAATAAATAACTAGTATGAATCACTTCTAGCTACGCATATTGGGTTAGGTGACACAATTCCAAGCAAAAGATGAGAAAGCAGTCCCTAAAAAAATTGTAATAAATATTCGGTATGCTGGACAGTAACTTGAGGAAGCATTATTGTTTATTCCTGCTATATGTGAATGTGTAGATGGAAGTGAAGAAGTTGTGGAGTTAGTACTCCTCAAATTGATAATATCACATGGATAATCATATCTATCAACTCTAGTTAGTCTTTCTAAAAACTTGATTTTATTATCCTCGCTTCATAACTTCATAAATCCATCACGAACATCTTCTTCGTTCATCAGCAACCTATTTGCTGCCCACCAAAATTTTCTCATCGCTTCTATAGCCAATGTCTCTAAGACAGCTAAAGCATCACCAAAAGTTTTCTTCGAGGTATATCTTGACCGTAAGACATCCAACAAGCTTGTTCGGGACTCATCAAGACGTTGAAATCCAGTTTGAACTTGGCTCTCGAAGTTGATTCTTTTTCGATTTAGACGTTTAGAAGTAGACTTTAGAATACACAAGTTTGACTTATTTGTACGTGACAGAGAACTTCCTGCATGTTCTCTTCTAGTACGTGGAAGTCCGCCGTCATCATCATATGATAGCTCTAAGGGAAGTTGAGACTCATTTTCTTCTGGTGGTTCATCCAATTTTTGGTCATCACCAGCACTTTCTTCTTCGTTAAGTGTTTGTAGGATGTGTGTACGGCGTGTGTGTGGCGAATACCAGTCATCTTGCTCCATGTCATGTTTACCAAATATTTGGTCAAGCAAATCTTTCAATGAAGTGGTTTATTTTTTAACACTAGTACAATTTTTCATTTTTTCCAAATTCCTATAAAATAAGACGTATAAATCAAATTTACTATGAATAGCAACTATTTTTTATTTTATTGAATATCACTCTAATATAATTTGATAATGATTTTAACACTTACTGAAATTCTATCAGTCTACCAAGATACCAGTGTGGTTAATTAATAAACTGTTATACTACCATAATTTTCGCATATAATCAACTTTACTTTTAATTTATGGCTCCCACATAATCATAATGCTCGTCATCTCGTAAAATTTTACCTCTACTCTTCTCTTGTCAGGATTGTCAGATAGTCTTATCATGTAGCCTTTTGTTTTTAGCTCGTCATTCACAATTTCAAGTAACATTTCATATTTTTTTTACTCCAAACAAACTACGTTAATTATAATATGTAAGATGAAAATTATACATTGATAAAAAGATATTATATATTTATTAGTCTTATATTGTTGAACGAATATGTCTTTTGGGTTTGTCTGATTACAAGAAATAATTGTCGAATTAATTTCATTTACTAATATTGAGAAACGTCTCCTTTCTTGTCTTCTTTTGTAGATTTTGTGTATTATTCAGATAGTTATTTCGTTGACCTTTTGTAAATAAATAAAAAATGAAAGTTTTCCAATAATAATGAAAAAAACAAATTTAATAATGGTATAGTAGATATTTGTATATATGTAAAAAATACAGATATTAAAGGTATTAGATATGTTTCATTTTTTTACTTTAAATTTTTGTTGTGTGTCATTTTATAAAGATGATATATTTTTATAATTATTAAATCAATTATCTTTATAATATATTATAATTTAGTTAATAATATATTATATTTTAATTAATAATAATATAAATTTTATGAAAACCTACCATATATGATAAGTTTTTGAAATTTATAATATTTAATTGTTTATGTGTATCATAATATTTTATTTATTAGGATGAATATAAATTATTATTTTTAAAAAATTTCAATAAAATATTCTTTTGAATAATGTGAAAAATCTTTATTTTTAATATCAATAATACGTAAGAAATACACTATACATCAGATATTCCAAAAGCACAAATCTACTTGATGACAATATGACATTATGAATAAAAGGGATATTAGCAGATATTGAAATTTTATGATTTATGTACAAAACAAAATTTCTTTTAGAAAAATCTATACAATTCAAATAATAAGAATTTAGTTTAGTATTCGAAGTCTGGTAATGGAAAAAAAAAAAAAAAAAAACAGAATTCAATATTATCATTTACCACTTCATCTTTTACGCATCAAAGTCACAATTTTAAAAATTATTCCCGCTTAACCAAATTATCAAAAACAAAAGTTTTTCATACCACGATTTTAGAACACATCTTTTATACAATATATTGTCAAAAGATGTTAAGCTAGTTAAGTTCAATTAATACTTATAATTTTAACTTTTATACAACACACTTCGCCAAAACCTTTAATGTATTTTTCCACTCAAATATGAGATAGAATTTAGTATATTAAATATATATATATATATATATATATATATATTTGACATATGAATGCTTCACGATTTGCATTAGCTTCAACTGATTTTTCTTTGCAGTTTGAGCGTCATCCTCTATTTGATTGTCCATTATTTCCGTCTTTGCTTCCCAAATTCCTTAACATTAAAATAATTATATCAATGAATATTGAACATATTTTTCAACGATACATTACTAAAAAAACAAAATATTTTAAAAAATTGCACAAATGATAAACAACGTTTTAATATTAATTGTAGAAAACTTTATAAAAACTAAATATATATCATAAACAGTGAATCTAGTTTCATGTCGAATATCTAAATACTATGATAATTAATTAAAAACTAATGAATAGTATAAATGATAATGATTATCTTCCATTCATGATTGCAAACTTTCTGTGATATTGAAGAGTTAACATATGTGCATATATATATACTAGATGATATCTCGCGCTATGCGTGTAAATGTGTTAAAAAATATAATTTCATTATGATAGTATGATAGTATGACTTAAATTTTACGTATCATTATATAAAATTTTAAATAATAACTATGGAATTTGCCAACAAACATAAATATCAAAATATCGAAGTAAAAATGTAATGACATAATAAAAAATATATACTTATATGTAAAACATAATAAATGCATTAATCTTTATTTTTTAAATTATATAGTTTAAAATATATAATTGATGGATATTTAAAATAGATGTTAGATGGGTTTCTTAATTAAGATAACTAAAATTTAATAATCAAAATTTTATAAATATATTTTAAATGAAAATCTGTTAATTCATATTATTTCAAATACTAACAAATTTGAAATTATTTATTTTAAATGTTATTACGTTATATATTATATTCAAAGTTTTTTAAAACTATATTTTCTTAGAAAAGATATTAAAAATAAATTTGGTAATTAAATTCTCCCATTTTCTCTCTATGGCGATTTTCTAGGGTTGCCTCTTTCCTTAATTACCTTGGCTTCTACGGCAGCTTCAGCCGCCCTCACCGGCCTCCTGTCAGCCATGACGGTCAACTCACCCAAGTTTTTGTCTCGTTTCATGCCCTGCCTCCTCCGGGAAACTCTGTTATCCCTTCGTCATCTCCCAAGTCTTTATCTCCCAAGTCTTCGTCCGTTCCTTGGTCTCAGGTTGTTGCTAAATCTGATGTTCAAGTTGATTTTGCTCATGGTCCTCTTATCATAGATAATGGTGTTTCTAATGTCATTGTGCCGAAGCAACTTCTCGACAATCCCCAACCATTATAGAACAAGTTCTTAGTAGGATACTTCATTGGAAAAGCTCCTCACCTCATAAAGATTCATGCCACTGTAAATCGTCTTTGGAACAGAGATGGGAAAGGAACAAAAATTGATGTTTAACTTCTCAATGATGACATAGTCTTGTTTCGAATAGAATCCGCTGATACCCATACCAGTGTGTGTTGTAAAAAATATTGGCACATCTCTATCATCTTATTTGTCGTACAAGAGTGGTGTCCATCGAAGGCCTTGGCAAAGCCTGATTTAACTTCTATGCCTTTGTGGGTAGATTTTCGTAATGTACTTGACTACTTGTTTTCGCATGCAGGTATTTTCTTCTTGGGAGATATTGTGGGCAATTCGTAAAAACTACATCCCACTACTGAAAAATGTATTCGCCTCGACGTTGCATGGGTTCTTGTCATTGTGAATCTCAAAAGTGAACGTATTGAGATGATCTAACTGGGTAATGAGGAGCAGCTGGTCCTTGTTTCTTTCCCTTGGTTACCTCCAAAATGTTCTCTATGCAATAATTGGGGTCATAAAAATACAGACTGTAAGAAAGGTTCAAAACAGGAGAAGCAGATTACTAAACCTCGATCGGGAAACACCAATTCTGATAGCAATGTGACTTCTTCAACGCCATTGGGACCAATTACCAACGAGTCCATCACACCTCCTACTTCCAACCAAGATAAACCATTAAACGATTCCATTATCACTCCAACAACTCAAGATGCTCATTCCAACATCGTTACAATTACTCTTGCCTCTCTAGAGAAGCAAGATGCTTCACTTGATCGTACTATCTTAGATACTGATTCAATCTCTCCTTCTGTTGCTACAGCTCTTCAGACTATGCTTCTAGCAGCCACTGATGACTTAACTGCCACGGCCCCGCTCACAGCACTTGCTTCGGTCTCACTTAATGAACCAGCTTTAGAAGTAGTTGCTGCTTCAAATTCTGAGATGTTCCAATCCTAGAAGTCACAAAGCACTCAACTGGCACATGACACCACCAAATCCACGGAAACAGATACTACTCAGCTCACGATGAAGGAATAGGCTCAACAGAATGACGACTGGCTAACATTCGTACGACAAGGCAAGCATATTCATTCACCATCAACCAAGCAATCTCAGCAAGCACCTACATTCTCACCCTCGCGCTTCACCGTCCTATCTGATTCTTAAGCGGACGAAGACGAACAAGAGGAAGGCCAAATAACAGACTCTCACATTACTCTACCTAAACATATCACTGCTGCTGGCCGGTACAACACAAGAATAAAGAACAAGCCGGCTGAGCATCAATCCACCGGCGCATCACGTCGACCAGAAAAGCCTATTCAACCCAAAAAACCAACAAACGTCTCCTTGCAGGACTTTTTTCCGGGTTGGATTCTCTACACAATTACAATGCCCACCGTCTTGTATGAATCTGGGTTTGTTGGCATGATGGAACCATTGTCACTCTGATTCTCACAATGAGTCAACTCATTACTACTCTTGTCACCCTCCAATCTAGAACAGTTTCTCTCATATCTTGCGTCTATGCCTCTAACTTCCAAACAGACTGTGTTCAGCTCTGGCGAGACCTCTATCATAGTATATGTATATGCGGTCCAACCGCTATTCCATGGCTTATCTTCGAGGACTTTCATGAGATACTCGTAGCCACTGAACACTCCAACACTCATATTGGATGTCGTCTCAGCATGCAACAATTTTAAGATTTCGTCGCGCAGTGCGACTTGACAAATCTTGCGTATGTTGGAGCCCGTTACACTTGGTGGAACCATTGTGAAGATAACCCCATTGGAAGAAAACTTGACCGAGCTTCGATTGGTTCTACTTGGTCAACGGTTTTTACGGCTTCTTATACAGTCTTTGATGGTAATTGATTATCCGATCACGCCCGATGCGTCGTTCGTTTATCAACCCCACTCTCCTCCTCTCGTAAACCTTTCAAATTCTTTAATTATATGATTGACAACCCACTCTTTTTGCAGGTTCTCAAGTCCCATTGGAGTTTAGGCCCTAATTTCTTCCATCTAGACTCGCCCTTCATCTATTTCATCAACAACTTAAGTCTCTTAAGGTCCAGCTTCGTCGACTTAACTCGACAGCTTATTGCAGCCTCCTGGCACGTACCCGAAAAGCATATGAACTGCTATGCATGAAGCAAATGCAAGCTCTTATCTACCTAACATCAACAACATTTGAAGAAGAACGAGTTGCTACTACAACTTGGCGTTCTTTGGCGAAAGCGGAGGAAATATTCTACAAGCAAAAATCATCAATCACTTGGTTACGTAATGGTGATCATAATACCAGTCGCAAGCTCACGTACATCATGCAACACAATCAAACAACTTATCTCCAACGAGGGCATAGCTCTCATGGATCTCCAAGACATCAAAACCGAAGTGGTCAACCATTTCAAAAGTTTCCTTCAGCACCAAGCTCCTATTGATCGCCTTCATTCTCCTTTGATATCGAATCTTCTTTCGTATTGCTGCCCACCCGACTCGGCTGCCTCTCTTTGTTGTCTGATTCTTGCCTCTGAGATCAAGAATACATTATTCTCCATGCCATCCAACAAAGATCCTAGACCAGATGGTTATACAGCTGAGTTTTTAAAAGCCGCTTGGAAAATAGTTGGCAATGACTTTGTCACTGCGGTTCAATCATTCTTCATGTGTGGTTTTCTGGCACGTGATGTCAATGCTACACTTATAGCTCTCATTCCAAAAGGAGACCATCCACTTACAATCAAATACTACTGTCCCATCTCCTATTTTAACATCCTCTATGAAGTCATCTAAAAAATCCTTGCCAACCATCTAAAGCCTCTGCTTCTGGAATTCATTGCACCCAATCGGAGTGCTTTTATTCAAGATTGAGTACTCCTATATAATGTACTCTTAGCGACAAAACTCTTCAAGGATTACCACAAGACTACTATCTCTCGTCGTAGTACTTGGAAGCTTGATATATCAAAAGCATTTGACACCAATCACTGGGACTTTATCCTCTCTATCTTACAGGCTATGGGATTCCTGGCGCTTTTTATACACTGGATTCATCTATGTATCTCGACAGCCACCTTCTCCATCTCTGTAAATAGAGATCCTACAGGATACTTCCCTAGCTCCAGGGGTATTCGTCAAAATTGTGTCCTTTCACCCTATCTCCATGTCCTTGCTAACAATGTCTTGTCAAACCTTTTGGATCATGCAGCTGCCACAGGTCGATTTGGATATCATCCTCAATGTCGGGATTTAAGTGTTACTCACCTATGCTTTGCGGAAGATATCCTCATCTTCTTTGATGGCTAACCCAATTCCCTAGATGGTATCTAACAAGTTATAGAGACATTCGGTCGTGCCTCAGGACTCATAGTGAACGTCCAAAAATCATCCATCTTCCTCACTCATCAACCATCACTAGCCTTACAAGACCAGGTCACGCTTCTCAGAATCCCCCAAGAACAGCTCCCCGTTTGTTATCTCGGCCTGCCATAGACCACAAAGAGGCTGACCCGAAATGACTTTCATCCACTCATAGATCGTATCCAAGCTAGAATGTCATCATGGTCTATGAAGTTAATTTCTTTTGCAGGTCGCTTACAACTAATTAAATCCGTAATCGTTAGTATGATCAACTTTTGGCAATCGGCGTTCGACCTTCCAAAATATAAACCGGAATATAAACCGTGTTTCTCATCAGCCTCAACGTCGGAACAAATAAGTACATTTTATCCCATCCTCCCTTGGGTAAAATCTATTTGGTATGCTCAATCCATATAACGATAGGCTTTCATCTCTTGGCTTTCTGCTCTTGATAGGCTCACAACAGGCGTGCGAATCGTAGATGAGGACGTCATGTATCGTGCGTGGCGAACCTGATGAAACGAGGGACCACCTTTTCTTTGATTGCATGTACTCTTTCACCATTTGGTCAGACCTTATCACACCATTGCTTCATCATCGAGCATTGTCGGACTGGGCATCCACTCTTCGCGCTACCCGGAATCCGTCTCACACCCGCCTGGATTCAGTCCTTCTGGAGCTCTGTTCCCAAACAGCCATATACCACTTATGGCGCGAGCAAAATGGACGTATTCACGACCGACCACCAATACCAGCAGCCACCCTTCTCCATTGTATAACGCAATTGATAACAGACCGCTTTACAAGCTTAAACTACACCCGAGACTCACCGTACTTCACACTCAAGGATCGATGGCTCACACTAATCACTTAGACGCTCATCATATCTATATCCAACCAGCTTTTATTCTTTTCTTTCCTTGTTATGTCCTTAGGTTGTCGTCGAGCTTTTGTACTCTTTTCCGTGCTTGTAGTTTTATCCCATTGGGTTTTCTAGATTCAGGTTTTCACGAGGCAAAACTCGACGACTCACTCAACCTAAGGATCCCTTCTTACTCTGTCCCTGCTTGTAATCCGCCTCCTTACCCTCCATTGTACATAACTAGTGTTTATTTGTTCTTTAAATTTAATATTTCATAAAAACTAAATTTGGGAAATCAAAATTAAATAAAAAATAATTACTAATTTAAATGAGAAAAAAATCTTGCCATGACATATGGTGTAATTTATTACAAATTGAAGATTTCTTTTCAAAAAGTATTCCCTTTTTAATATATAGGAGATAACAAACGTACATTTTCTCTACATTATTTAAAATATTTTGAGGTTTAAAATTAATAATAATAACTTAGTTGTTATACTTGATATTCCACAAAAATAGTTAGCATATTTTTTATATATTTATTTTTCTTTTTTTATATAAAAATGATCAAAAAAATATTAAAAGAAAAAAATCAAGAAAGTTGGAGTCATATTTTCCTCTTCATTTTTATGGTAGAACGACTTTTAGCAGGAAAGTAGAATTTTCCACTAGAAAAGTGGGACCCACAAGAGTCTAGTAGAAAAATAAAATTAACAACTAGTACATTTTTTGAGGAACAGCGAATAAAAGATGATTACGCTAAAAAATGGTCAACTAAAATCCCAACCATTATTGCTTCGCTTGGTTGCGATTGTGTAATATTTTTGAAGTCGATTTTTTGTTGTTGTAGTAGCCTCTTACTTCCCATTCCTTACGGTGTCTATGTTCTCTTCCTCCTCCCTACTCCTCGAGTTGTAGGTCCAACTAATGCACTTCTCAACTTGGTTTCGCTCATGCTTCTACTCTACCGGGTCTTTGTCTTTGCGGTTGATGGGTTTATATAGTTATTGACTAGTTCTTCACCCGGTGGTTTATTCTGCATGTTCCACCTTCTGTTATGCTATTTCGTCTTCTCTCCCTCCTCTTAAGCGTTTTCTCTTTAGTGGATAATCGTTGACGGGTTTTCATCAAGTTTTGGCGCAAGGATGCTGCCACTTGGTGTGGATAGCCATTTTGTGTGCGCCAAATATGAATGAAACTCCGAAAGAGTCTTCGGTAGATAGATGAAATGAAGATATGTCCATAAAAAAGCCTGTGGACGGAGTCGGAGAGGAGGTAGCCATTTTCTGTCCATCGATTGTGAATTTGAATGAGTTGGCATGGGATGGACAAAAAAAACATATGTCCATAGATGAACAAGGTAGGGTGGACACAGGCGCAAGGGAGTTAGACATTTCGTGTTCACCAACTTTGATAGAAACTCCAAATAAGGGTGCACGGATGGACAAAAAAAGGCGTGTCAATGCATACAAAACATATGGAGTTGGTCCTGTTTTGTCCACCAAATGAAAATGAAGCACAACATGAGCTGGCGATGGATGAACCAAATCAATATACGTCCATACGGTGCAAAGGTAATATGGACAACACCAGAAAGGACATAGCCATTTTCTGTCCACCGATCTTGCATAAAGACCCAAATGTCAATGAGGATAGAAATGTTGTCTGAGTAGAACATTCGAAGATGTGAGCTTCATTGAAAAAGTGGACCAGCTTCAAATGTGACATCAAGACTGTGTTAATGTAAATGATAGACATTGTACTACAGTTGGAAAAGAAGCTTCCGGCTGTGGACATATTGATGGACCAAGTGGACATAAAATGGATATGTATGCGCACGATATGTTGGAAAGTGGACCTACCTTTAATTTTTTAGAGGATGACACTAGTAAGAAGAGAAGGCGACCTGGAGAAGAACATGTTGTAAGTAGCGAGGGAAGTGAGGATGATGAAGATCGTTGGTATGACAGCATGGATGAACATGTTGATTATGATTTCGATTTCATGAGGGAATATATAGATAGGGAATATCCAATAGACTGGGATCCATATGTTGTTGTGTATGGAAATGTGGATTGAGAAGTTCGGGCTTCACTAGAACGTGATGGACATGAGTGTTAATCTGTCGCGGATGGACAAACAGCTGAATGTAAGTGAATTAAAAAACAAATGGTAATTTCAGAAGATGTATTTAGTTGGTATGACAGCATGGATGAACATGTTGATTATGATTTCGATTTCATGAGAGAATATATAGATAGCGAATATCCAATAGACTGGGATCCATATGTTGTTGTGTATGGAAATGTGGATTGAGAAGTTCGGGCTTCACTAGAATGTGATGGACATGATTGTCAATCCATCGCGGATGGACAAACAGCTGAATGTAAGTGAATTAAAAAACAAATGGTAATTTCAGAAGATGTATTTAACATTAATAGTGCATGCATCACACATACAATGATCTATTGCGTTATTGATAGCGTACAATACATTGTGTGTGCATTTGTAGGTAACATGAAACTACTGGTAGTGTGGAGGATATTATCTGCAATGGACATGATACACTCGGTCCTGATGGACATGTTAATCAACCGTCTGATGAACAAAATGAATCTGGAATGGGTGGAAAGCATAATGATGAGCCGTTATTTGGTACTCGTTTCTATGAAGGAGCTATGGGTTTGATGGGTATGGCAAGTGATGCACCACCAAACAGAGATAAGGTTAAGAGGAAAGAAAGTGACCAAGAATATATGAGTTTAAAGAAGGGGGGGGGGATGCAATTCATGTTGGATGTCTTTCAAGAATAAGTAAGAGCTGCATAAGGCCATTTCAATGTACTCGGTTAAACGACTATTCAATTTTAAGGTGCAGGCTTCCGATAAAAAAAGGTAATTTATGTATGTTCTGATTCTAAATGTAGCTGGAGGGTTTACGCAATAATGAACGACGGTTCTGAACATGTGTAGGTCAGGATAGTTCGGTTAAGTCATACTTGTGACTTTAATGCAAGGTCTTAATACGGAAAGAAAGCAACTGCTAGCATACTTGGAGAGCTGTTGAAAGCAAGATATGCACATGGAAAAGTGGGTCCTCGGGCGTGTGATGTGCCACAAATAGTGTTGACAGATTTTAATGTTACTATATCATATATGAAAGTATGGTATGCGAAAGAAGTGGCTATGCAAAGAGGTAGGGGGAGTGAGGAAGAAATTTATGAATTCCTTTGTAAATATCTACATCTACTCTCTCTTACAAACCCGAGTACAATCTCAAAGGTGAAAATAGTGCAAGGAACTGCGGACGGTCCGAAATTATTCAAGTATTTAATTGTTTGGTGCCTCTGTTGCGGGATACAAGCACTTAAGTAATGTGGTACTCATAGATGGGACTCAGACAAAAGGAAAATATAAGAGTTGTTTGGTTGCAGCAAGCGGACAGGAAGAGAATTACTAGATTTTGAACATGATTTTTTAGACAATTGCAAACATTTTTCCACGACACAGAAGATCTCATTTTTGTCTCCGAGCGACACCAAGCCATATACACAGGACTAAAGAATGTATATAAACTAGCCAAATATGGAGCGTATTTTTATTTTACCCCTTGCAATAAGTGAGTGGTTGAATCTGTAGACATAAATTATTTTACCCCTTGCAATAGAGAAAGATATTGATATGTCTATAACTTTGGTGGAAACACATACAAACTTCCCAAGGACGAGAAGAGGGGCGGGCAGGTCAAGGACCGTTAGAATCCTCTCCCAAGGCGAACAACGTGTAAGTTACTAGTCGAAAATTGTGTAGTGGACAAAATGAAGTAGTGAACCACTTTCTTTTGAGAAGGCACTGACATTTGTTATGACTATTTCGCAAGCAGGGGTCAACATGTACCGTCCGGAACTGCACATCATGCAACCTACCAGGACACAATTGTGCGAGTTGCAAGAATCTATTATGGAAATCTAATGTAACCATATTTTGTCCACATTTTATTTTTCCTATAATGCATTAACCACAGGTGTTTTAGGGTCTGTTTTTTTAGAAAACATAAGGAAGAAAATTGTTTTAGGGTGTTACCAATTGACTATTTACCAAGTGAATGATGCTAGTGTTTGTGTCTTCACTCTATATTTGGAGAGGAAAACATGCACATGCAGAGTTTTTGATGTGCTGCGTCTACCATGTTACCATGCTTTAGCTACTGTCGGTATTAGAAACATAGATACAATTTAGTTGGGAAATGTTACTCAGTAAGTGAGTGGTTGAATCTGTAGACATAAATTATTTTACCCCTTGCAATAGAGAAAGATATTGATATGTCTATAACTTTGGTGAAAACACATACAAACTTCCCAAGGACGAGAAGAGGGGCGGGCAGGTCAAGGACCGTTAGAATCCCCTCCCAAGGCGAACAACGTGTAAGTTACTAGTCGGAAATTGTGTAGTGGAAAAAATGAAGTAGTGAACCACTTTCTTTTGGGAAGGCACTGACATTTGTTATGACTATTTTGCAAGCAGGGGTCAACATGTACCATCCGGAACTGCACAACATGCAACATACCAGGACACAATTGGGCGAGTTGCAAGAATCTATTATGGAAATCTAATGTAACCATATTTTGTCCACATTTTATTTTTCCTATAATGCATTAACCGCATGTGTTTTAGGGTCTGTTTTTTTAGAAAACATAAGGAAGAAAATTGTAAATTTTGTAGGATATATTAGTCCAAAATGGAAGATGGGGTATGTTGTCGATAGTAGACATAGACTTGTTTTGTACCTATGGACTAAAATATGGTGTGTCCCTGATGTATGTTCGAGAAGTTAAGTGTATAATGAAGAAACATATTTATGGACATGGTTAATGGTTGATTAAAAATTTACAATGGACATATTAATTGGTCCAACATAATATTTGGAGTTGGAATACAAAAGTTATCATTCGCTGTAAAGTTCGACCACGACCTTTAACAATATTGTCAATGATGGACATTATTTTTTATTATATCTGGTAAAACATTATGGTTTGTGCATGACGTACCATTGTATGTTTACCCTACATATGATATAAAATTTATAGTATGCGCAATTATATTGATTATGAATATAATAATGTTTAGTCGGTACAGATATAATAAGTAGTTGCGGAAAAATATCCGGTCGACATAGTAACTGGGATAAAATATGAAGAGGTAGACAAAAAAATCAGCACTCGCTATAAAATTTCATCCATCACCAGTAATACTCTTTCCAAAGCTTGAAAACACACCATTGTAAAAAGCATTTCGGGCATCTTCTCTGCGGTGTGCATATGTAACAACAAGGACGGTATGTAGTAGGTATATATTTCTTTCATACCTTAGCAGTGGACATCTTTTTGTGTAAGTTTGTTGAAGACATAGTGAAAAATTCTGATACGACTTTCTCGAACAAGCATGTGGTGTACTCTGGTGATAAGGATGCTGATAAAAATCTGACCATCCTACCCACTCCATATTTAACTCTTCCATCACAATAAAAGAACATAGATCCTAAAAGATTGATTTTCAATGAAGTGAGAGGAGCATGTGACAGGTTTAGTATATCAATAGCCTTACCAACTTGTCCTTCGCATCCTAGAAGACGTAAAATCTTCAAGTAACATGCTGCTACGTTCCCGGCACGTGCACGTCATGAAATAAAATGCTGAAATTTGGAGCATGTAGCTGCAAGATGTGGGAAGGATTCAAGCATGTGCAAAGATGTCGTAATAAAAACACGTGGATGCAACGCCATTGCTATACCATCTTTCCCACTTGCAATTAGAGGACCTAGGTGCTGGAAATCAGAAATCCCAAGTAGTGATACAATTGATATTTTTAATAGGAAATGTAGAGAGGATACATGGGAATTATCCATGGATATGTAGGTTGTGCAGTATCAATTTATATATATATGGCATTGATTGTCAAAAAAATTATGACCATGATTATACATTATTACTATAAATTATTTGTCCAAAACTGTAAAGTTTGTCCATAATTTATTTTTCCATGTTACATTACGTCCACGACATATGTCCATAAGGGGAAATGCCTAATTATTTACTAACATGTCCATGCTATAAGTCCTCTTGCTGAAGGGCTTCTTTGTCTGCTTGCTCATGCGATTTATCAGCTACTTGGTGACATGTTTATACGATACAAGTAAAAAATTTCCACACATCTACAAAAACAAAATATGTCCACGATATCGCATGGTCCACACATGCCCTTTACTTATGTATATGTCTACGATGAAAAATATGTCCAAAATAAATTTGACTAACATCTCCGCCTCTAACAGGTCGTAGAATCTCATCGTCTTCTTCATCCATTTCATCATCAGACTCGCTCTCAGAGACAGAGTCCTCGCCCTATGACAAGGAAAAATAAGTTCACCCACATAACACTTTGGTCTAGTCAATGTTAATGAGAACTAATCTTCTTGGCTTACCCAGTCACCTAGTCCAAAAATATGTTCCCTCTGAAATACTTTCTTTTGTTCCACACATCCACCATCCACCTCCATATTATTTTGTGTTGAGACCTTGGGAATAAGATTATATTGTTAGATTAAATAGTTTATAGGGACCCTTAACAATAAAAAACATACATAATATGTGTTCTGTTCACTATTACGATGCACCTTATTTACATATGGTGGAAAACAACATGTCCACGTGTTTATGTCTATCAATGTAAATCATGTCTAATACTTTGTTGCTCGTGACCCTGTTCCCCCTGGAAAAGAATCAAAAATGCTAAGCTTTTATGTATAAAACAACAATATTTCTTATGTGGTGACATTTTTATGAATCAAATGTGCAACTGGTCCACTAAACATTTTAAAAACAGACAATATGTCCACAAACAATTTTACTCACCGTCTCGCGTACAACTGTTCCAAGAACCTCATCCTCTTATTAATCCATCTCATCATTCGACTCGCTTTCAGAGTCAGAGTCCTCACACTATGACACAGAAAAATATGATAATCCACATAACAAATTGTTCTGGTCCATGTTCTGAAGACCAATTCTTATGTCCAAACATAGAATTATGTCCATGTAATACTTACCAAGTCAACTACTCCGACAATATGATGGCTTTGCGATACTTTCTTTTGTTCCACACACAGACCCTCCAACTTCTCTGCATCTTCACGTGATGCTTTATCCTTATCAACCAGTTTGATTTCATTCTCTTCTTTGTCGTCCATAGTTTCTCCATGTACATTTTACAATAAAATATGGACAATTTACTCCTGCAACATTATTCACCATTAACAACAAGTAAATCAACTTACTTTACTTTTTTCTGTGATTTTATTCTCTCCAAACTCCATCCCCTGAGCTTGTTCGTTTTGTCCTTCATTATACACTATGTCCATAAGTATATGTTGTGTTTGATTGCTCTGCACCAAAAATTAACAAACACAAATGATTTAGATCCATTTAATAACAAACCTTGAAACATATCATACCCGGTTACATAACATATCACTCCCATTTACATTACTCATAGTCCAACTGATACACTCTTGGATCCTAACTCTGGTAAAGGCTCGACAACAACAACAGCTCAGCTCCGCAATATGGGACTCGGACTCCAATTAGGCTTCGGATCGCCTATGTTTTGTCTCGGACAAGTCTTGGGCTTGCAGTAAAGGCACAGTTGGACTGATGGATCAATGCTTGGTTGTCTCGGTTGGTTGCGGAAAGAGGTTATGGCCGAGACTTATGTGTAGTCTTAGCCGATGGTGATTTGTGATGGAAAGAAGGTGGTTTGTGTGATTATGAAAAGAAATAAAGATGAAGAACTTGATTTTCTTATGGAATAGACAATCAAGGAAGTAGACTTTCTGAATCTATTACAAATGTAGAAGAGTCGGAATTCTCAATTCAATGAGCAAGGATTTTCGAGAGAGTTGTTCTAAAAACAATCTGAAATTTTCGACATAAATCTTGCTAATGAAACAAGGAGGGTTTGAAAATATTAAATAGGCATATGAGCCTTGGGCTTTTTAACATAACCCAGAGCTACGAAGCGTGCAAGCCTCTAAAAGAAAAACAACTTAAAGTCCTAAGAAAAACATCAAGGTTTATAGATTAAAAGGAAAGCTTCTAGAAGATGTGCCTTGGAAGGCAAGTGTCAGCTTCTAGAAGGCTTCTTTATTTTCGCCAAGTATTTTAAACATACTTATGCCAAATAACTTCTCGGAAAGATTTAACAAAAGTGGATAACTTTCCTCGTTAAAACCTTAGTGATTGACCAAAAACCCAAGGTGGGAAAAAGGCGATCATCTCGACTAAGGACAAAAGAGTGCAGGAATTACCTACTTAGCTAACCGATCAGATATCTGGTTCTTGTGGGTTGACAAGCCTGAATAACTGATATGTTTTGCAGGCTTGATCTTCTAAGTCCGAATGTAGCATCACGTGGGCTTATTGCGCCATCTCCCTTGCTTTAGATCTCGTGATCCTTCCTTCAGGTTCAAGCTGTTCTGGTTCAAGCTCTAATTCATGTTCTGGTTCGTCTATGATCACATCATCCTCCCCTTCTTGAAAACGATTTGACCTCAAATCGGAATATGCAATATAAGGAATCAAATCAGAAACATTGAATGAACTAGATGTTTGATACTCCCCTTTTAAGTCGAGTCTGTAGGCATTGTCATTGATCTTCTGAATGACTTCGAGGGGTCCATCACCTTGCGGCTTCAGCTTGGACTTTCTCTCTTCTAGAAATCTATCCTTGCGCAAATGAAGCCACACCAAATTGCCAACTTCAAACAACATTTTCTTTCGTCCTTTGTTAGCATGCTTTTGGTAATGCTGCGTCTTCTTCTCAATGTTGATCCTAGCTTGTTCATGTAGTTTCCGAATCTGCTCCGCTTTCCTTTTACCACCAACATTGCAACGCTCTTTCTCAGGCAAAGGAATCAAGTCTAGAGGGGAATTGGGATTAAAACAATAAACAATTTCAAAAGGAGATAATAAAGTTGAAGAATGCTTAGCGTGATTGTAAGAAAACTCCACGTGAGGGAGACAGTCTTCCCATACCTTTAGATTGCTTTTGATCATGGCTCTTAAAAACGTTGATAATGATATGTTGACAACATCTGTTTGTCCATCGGTTTGTGGATGACAAGTTGTAGAGAATTGGAGCTTTGTTCCTAGTTTCGCCAAAGGGTTTGCCAAAAGTGACTCAAAAACTTTGTGTCATGGTCTGAAACTATTGTTTGAGGTCCTCCATGCAGCCTTACAACTTCTCTGAAAAATAGATTAGCTACACTCACAACATCATCGGTTTTTTGGCTAGCTATGAAGTGTGCCATCTTACTGAACTTTTCAACAACAACAAATACCGAATCTTGACCATTTCTGGTCGGAGGCAATCCAATCACAATATCCATTGATATATACATCCAAGGTTGAGAAGGGATAGGGAGAGGAGTATATAACCTGGTAGGTTGTGATTTTCTCTTGGCTAGCTTGCATGTTGCACAGCTTGCGCAAATTTTCTCAACATTCTTCTTCATGTTCGGTCAATAGAACTTGGATTGTAGTCCAAGGAGTGTCTTGGTTACTCCAAAGTGACCAGATTGTCCTCCAGCGTGAGCTTGTCTCACTATTAACTCTCGAATGATCCTTGGGGAATGCACAATCGATTGCAGAAAAAGAGATAACCTGATTGCCTATAAAAATTCTCAAAATCAAATTTAGAGCATTTGACATACACATATTTAAAGTCTGGATCAGCCTCATATAATTCCTGAACATGTTCGAATCCTAATATCCTAGACGTCAAAGTAGATAGAAGAGTGTACCTCCAGGACAATGCATCTGCAACTACATTGTCCTTACCTTTCTTGTATTTTATGACGTAAGGGAATGTCTCAATGAATTCGATCCAACAAATATGTCTTTTGTTCAACTTCTGCTGACCTTTGAGATGCTTCAACGATTTATGGTATGTGTGGATCACGAACTCTTTCCGCCAAAGATAGTGCTGCCACACTTGTAGAGCTCTAACAAGAGCATAAAGCTCTTTGTCGTAGGTTGGATAGTTCAAGGATGAACCTCCTAACTTCTCAATTAAAAATGCCACAGGCTTCTTATCCTGAATTAGAACAGCACCTATTCCTACATCAGAAGCATCACACTCAATTTCAAAAGTTTTCATAAAATCAGGCAATATTAAAACAAGTGAATTGATAAGCTTCTCTTTTAAAGCCTGAAAGGCTAGTTCTTGATGTTCCTCCCATTTAAAACCAACGTCTTTCTTGATGATCTCAGTAAGAGGGGCTGGGAGAGTGCTAAAGTCACGCACGAATCTTCGGTAAAAACCAGCCAACCCGTGGAAGCTTCAGACTTCGCTGACATTGGTTGGACTAGGCCAATCTCGGATTGCTTTAATCTTTTCATCATCTACTTTAACTCCTTCTGCACTAACAATAAAGCCTAAAAAGACAACGTCCAGATCTTAAAACATCCAAAACAGATTTGATATGAGTTAAATGTTCTTGCAAACCCTTGCTATAGATGAGGATATCATCAAAGTATACCACCACATATACTCCGATGAATCTCCTAAGAACGTGATTCATGAGGCGTATGAATGCACTTGGAGCGTTTACGAGACCGAATGGCATCACCAGCCATTCGTAGAGTTCTTGTTTAGTCTTGAATGCCGTCTTCCATTCATCACCTTCTTTCTTTCTTATCAGGTGATAACCACTCTTCATATCGATTTTGGTGAAGATTGTAGATCCACTCAAATCGTCTAACATATCATCCAACCTCGGGATTGGATATCGGTACTTCACCGTTATGTTGTTGATAGCACATAAATCTACACACATTCGCCAGGTTCAATCTTTCTTTGGTACAAGCAAAACCACGACAACACATGGGCTTAGAGACTCTCATATATGTCCTTTGATAAGGAGATCTTCTACTTGTTTCTGATGTTCTTTGGTCTCAGTTGGATTGGTACGATATGGTGGTCGGTTTGGTAGAGCTGAATCGAGAACTAGATCGATATGATGCTCTATCCCACGTATAGGAGGAAGTCCCTGCGGAATTTCTTCAGAAAAAACATCACTATATTCCTACAATAGCTCATTCATTCCACTAGGTAACTCCTGTGTTGGGTTACTGATCTCAACAGCATCTTTACAAATGAATAACAAACATGTAAGTTCATAATCATAAAGTTTAGAAAACTCATTGTGGTTTATGTAGAGGCTGGTCAAAATCTTTTCCTTTTCTTTTTGCTTGACTTGCATCTGATCTTGATAGATTTTGATAGGAGTGAGTGGAACCAGCGTGATTCTTCTACCCTTGAACTTAAAATTGTGCTTGTTAGTGAACCCGTCATGTATGACTTTCCGATCTGATTGCCAAGGTCTTCCTAAAAGAACATGACTTGACCCCATAGGCAACACATAACATAGCACTTCATCTTCATATTTCCCAATCGAAAAGTTGATTAGGACCTGGTGAGTTACAGTCAGAACTCCTCCATCATTAAGCCATTGTAGCTTATATGGATGTGGATGAGAAATAGTTTTCAGGTTGAGCTTCTGAACCATGACTTCACTTGCTGCATTAGTACTGCTTCCACCATCAATGATCAAAGAGCAGACTCTGGATTGTATGAAGAATCGAGTGTGGAATATATTCTCTCTTTGACATGCTTCTTCAAACTGATTTTGCACTCTTAGAGTTCGTCTTGTAACCAGTAAGTCACCCACAGCCGCATATGCTTCTTCTTCTTCAGTTTCGGATCCAATGTCTGATTCATCTTGAGAAACTATCTCTCCATCATCTTTGAGAAGGAATACCTTCTTGTTGGGACAATCTCTTGAGTAATGTCCCATGCCTTGACACCTGAAACACCGAGTTTGACTTAGATTAGTTCCAGATCTTGGTTTTACCTCGGCGTTCTTGTTCTCTTCTCTAGGCTGATTTGGTTTCAGATTGAAACTAGGCCTTGTGGTACAGAAGTCCTTCGGTTTTGAGGCTGGTGGTGCAAAGCTCGGTTTGATAAACCGTCTCTTGTTTTGAGCTTCGATTAGTTCAGCCTTGTGAACCATCTCTTCAATGTCTTGATAACTCTGAAGCTCTAACTTGTCTTGGATATCTCGGTTAAGACCTCCTAGAAACCGAGACATAAACATGTCTTCACCTTCACTTAGATCAGCTCGGATTAGCAAAGTCTCAAGCTCCTGAAAATAATCTCGAACGGTTCTTGTTCCTTGAACTAGCTTGCGAAGCTTTCTCAATATCTCACGATGGTAATAAGCTGGAACAAATTTTCGCCTCATCTGAACCGTTAGCTCATCCCAAGTGGTTATGGGAGGCTCTCGAGATCTTGATCTAATGACTCCCAATTGTTCCCACCACAACAAAGCATAACCACTGAATTCAGAGACAGCGATTTTGACTTTGTTGATGTTGTATGTTCCTTGGCATAGGAATTTTGATTCCATCTTTCTTTCCCAGTCAAGATAGACTTGAGGTTCATTAGTTCCTAGGAATGATGGGAACTTGATCTTGATATGCTTCAATTGCTGATGTACAGGATCAAGAAAGTCTCGACTATGTCTCATCGGTCCTCTATGTTGGATGGTGCTACCATAGCTATGGTCCGACACCTCTTCTTCTTCAAAATATTCATGTTCTGTTCCAAGGTAGGTTCGGTGTGGCTCTCGGTCTCTAGACACTTTCGGACCAGAATTAGTTCTGATGGTCGGACCTCCTTTGGTCGGTCTAGATGTCTCCAAGATGTGCTTTTCCTTTAGCAATCCTGTTAGCTTCTGAAGGTGTAGGGGTTGAAGACGAATGACCATCAGTTCGACTTTTTTTCTTTTTCTCTAACTTCATTGTATCTACTTTCTCATTGAATAGTTCTATATGTTGTAGAAGTATCGCATTGTTGTCTTTGATTTGTTGACTCATCAACCGGTTCCATAGCTTCTGCAGAGAGTTCCATGGTACCTGAAATACCAAGAAACTTGCACAAGTAATGGGTTCTCACAAATTAATCACAAACATAGAAAAATTCGCTTTTAGGTTGATTAATTCGGAAAATTCTAGGTGATGTATGCAATCTACTAAATAAAACAACTTTAATTTCCCTAATTAGATTCACGATTCTGATTCTTTAAATTAATCTAGATGCAACCTAGGGTTCTTAGCAAAAAAATAAATAAATTCTCGAAAATAATAAGAAAAGAGATTAAGGTTAGGGTTTTGCTCAGCCTTTGGTACATAGTTGGCTATGATACCACCTGATACGCTCCTGGATCCTAACTCTGGTAAAGGCTCGACAACAACAACAGCTCAGCTCGGCAATATGGGACTCGGACTCCAATTAGGCTTCGGACAACCTATGTTTTGTCTCGGACAAGTCTTGGGCTCGCGGTAAAGGCACGGTTGGACTGATGGATCGATGCTTGGTTGTCTCGGTTGGTTGCGGAAAGAGGTTATGGCCGAGACTTACGTGTAGTCTTAGCCGATGGTGATTTGTGATGGAAAGAAGGTGGTTTGTGTGATTATGAAAAGAAGTAAAGATGAAGAACTTGATTGTCTTATGGAATAGACAATCAAGGAAGTAGACTTTCTGAATCTATTACAGATGTAGAAGAATCGGAATTCTCAATTCAATGAGCAAGGATTTTCGAGAGAGTTGTTCTAAAAACAATCTGAAATTTTCAACATAAAGCTTGCTAGTGAAACAAGGAGGGTTCGAAAATATTAAATAGGCATATGAGCCTTAGGGCCTTCTAACATAACCCGGAACTATGAAGCGTTCAAGCCTCTAAAAGAAAAACAACTTAAAGTCCTAAGGAAAATATCAAGGTTTGTAGATTAAAAGGAAAGCTTCTAGAAGATGTGCCTTGGAAGGCAAGTGTCAGCTTCTAGAAGAATTCTTTATTTTCGCCAAGTATTTTAAAAATACTTATGCCAAATAACTTCTCAGAAAGCTTTAACGAAAGTGGATAACTTGCCTCATTAAAACCTTAGTGATTGACCAAAAACCCTAGGTGGGAAAAAGGCGATCATCTCGACTAAGGACAAAAGAGTGCAGGAATTACCCACTTAGCTAACCGATCAGATATCTGGTTCTTGAGGTTTGACAAACCTGAACAACTGATATGTTTCACAGGCTTGATCTTCTAAGTCCGAATGTAGCATCACGCGGGCTTGTGGCGCCAGCTCCTTTGCTTTAGATCTCGTGATCCTTCCTTCAGGTTCAAGCTGCTCTGGTTCAAGCTCTGGTTCAGGTTCTGGTTCGTCTATGATCACATCACCAACCCTCCGTAATATAGCTTCACTCTCTTTATAAAGAGCCTTATTACTTAAAATCCTACGCATCTTGGGAAAAGTAACTACCGGTGGTGCAATATTTGGTGGCACATCCTCGTTCAAGTTATCGCGTGTGGATTTATCATTTGTCATATCCTCATCCGTTACAACCTACAAATTGTTAGACCTTTGATTTTAAATCAGGTGTTAAAATGAAAAAAAAATTTGTTCTTTTATATACCTTCTGCTACACATCTTTATCTGTTGAAGTTATATTATCCTTTTGCACACTGCATTAGGGCAACGTCTTGAATAGTGTCAGCCTGAAATACGTCTTTTTCTTAAAAATCTAAGCTCTTGCATGCTGTGGACGAATTATGCGACATGCAAACCATACACAAAAATTTCATATTAACTAATCAGAAAAAACTGCTTAAAAATTAGAGCACAATTATTGTTCGGCGTATAACAAACCTTCTCCACATATGGTTTCAATAACTGCCTTGGTCAACGTTTTCATCGGTGGACGTAATCACTTTGTTTTCAGTGGACTTAATTTATGTCTTGTCCACATCTCCCGAGTGTTGCATGGACATAATTAGAGGCTGAGGAAAAAAAATTCACATGTTAGATATACACATCAGTACTCTAGAACCGGGTTTTGAATAAAATACTTACATTCTCGGATAGTTATGTAATTAGGTTTTCAACCCCGGGATAATCACCAAGATCCGTCCTCTCTTCCGTAAATATATAACCTTCATCCCCTTGCCTTGGAGGTATAGTATCCTCATAAAATGAAAATTTGTTTCTTTATGAAACAACTAGGGTATTTTCTTCTCCACATTTTCTTCAGACATGAACCTACCACCCTTCCGCATTTCAAAAATAATCGAGTCCATTATCTCGTTCTTTATTCTCGACTTCTCTCTATCAAAGTGAGTAGCAATGTTTCAGCCTGTTCCACGAGAATATCCTCCCGTACTTGAGCAACCATCTTCTTGGAGTTAGCTGATAACATTTCGTCCACATGCCTATAGACATCTTCTGCACAAAAATCTTCGTCCTCTTCCACTTATGGGTTACCAGATGGACAAATTTGTTTTCTTTTTCGTCTACCGGGCCCTGCCTTGGTATTCCTATCTAGCCTTGCATTTTTATGTTTATCCTCCTTCTTAATGACCACGATCAGATCAAATTCAGTCGACTCTCCCAGCCACATGTTTTTGTCAAATTTAAATCCTTCTTCGATCAAACTTTTCATGTAGTCAACCAATGCATCCTCCACCTCATCCATCCAATAGTCATATACTTCCGTGTATGTCTGATCGTCTGTCATAAGTAGGAGTGGCACGTACATCTGTTGGAAGACAGAAAAATTAAAACGTGCTTACAAATAAATTGATAATTCCTTGATGGACATATTTATAATGGCGGACAAACAACCTATTGATCCAAGACATGCAACACTTGTACTGGTGGACAAATTATCGAATGCTAGATTAAAAACGTTATTAAAAATATATCAATAATTCCATGATGTGCATATATATGCTGGTGGAAAAACAAAGTAATGATCCAATATAAACACTTATACTGGTGGACAACATATCGAATGTTAAAAATTATCGTGTGCGTATTCTCCACTTGCATTATGTCGGAGTTGTGGAAAGTCCTACAGGCCGGCAAACTCATGATCGATTCGTGAGTGAAATCATGGTCACCTTCCTCGGGTTGCGGTAAAATCTTCAGAAGTTGCGGTATAGCCTCAAAGTAAAACAATTGCAGCCCAACCGTGAAGCCATGTGTAGCGGTATGAGACTCTTTTAGCTTCTCTGGTAGACATCTATGTCTTTGCATTGTCTATCGACTTTAACCATCTCGGTAGTTAGAAGGAAATATTCTCGACCCCATGGGTACTTTTGAAACGCTTCAAGATTCTTCAACATCTCGACAATTCTATTTGTAGCTCACACCATATTGGTTTCACATAACAAAATACCTTCCACAATCACAAGAAGAACAAGCCAGATTCTTCGCCATGCTGGCATTCTTCTTGTGGCAAGCAAGTTCTTGTCAGTTTTCAACCATCCAAAAATGTCTTTTATTAAAACACTTTGATTCTTGCTATCTAAAATCTTGTTCCAATACGGCCTTTTTGGATCCTTCGGATTTTGTAGTCTATCTAATACTGACTTCTCCGGATACGATCCACATGGAAGCCCGGTTGAAATACCAAACTCACGCAGAGATAAAAAAAATGGATTCCCAGCAAACACAAACCATAGCTCATATTTCCTAGCAATTACAAGAGACCGACATAACACATGATGGACTAGTTTACCTGACAATGAAGCAATCCGAACCGGGGTATTGAGCAGTGACCCAAACACCTAAGATTTTAGATATTCCAATGCTTTGGTTCCTTCAAGAGCGTCCATGAGATCAATAAGGTACTCGGGCTTAGAGTATAAGTTGATCCTGCCCCTTGGAGGATATCTAACAAGCGCATAGAACATGCACGGTACGCGTGTGGAATCCACCGTTATCTGTTCGTCTCTGTGGACCGGCTCAATGGAAAAAAATTTCTGCATTGGGTGGACAACTACTTCTGGTCTGACTTTTGGTCCACAATATTTTCGAGTTTCCCTGTGGACCAGATCTAGATTTGATTCTAACGCGTCAGTGGATGAATCGGCCATAATCTGGTGGACAGGTTCTGTTATCGTTTGCATTACTGCCACCGTTTCATCAGGCTATCCATAGGGCACATGAGTTTTCTGCGTCTAGGTGGATTCCACTGTGGTTGATTTATGGATAGGGTTCTGCATGATTCTTTTTTTGTCCACCAGTTTCCTAGGTTTTTGCTTCACATCCTCGCCGACCTTTTCAGGCAACTTCTCGGTGTTTTGCTTTATGGGTGCTTTATCAATCATCATCAATGGTTTGGTTCTAGATTTGCGACGTGGCTCGTTATCTATACATTTTTCGTTCAATACAGTGGCTACATGAGTAGAAGAACTACTCGATGGTTTCTGGGTTTCTGAAACTTGCCTCTGTTTCTCTTCCAGTCTCGGTTGTGGTATATCCATTTTCTTTGATTGCTGTCCCGGATGTGGTTCGATCGGCGGTTTACTCTTCATCCGTGGTGATGTTCTTTTCTGTCCTTCTGATGACATTTGTTGAAACCCGTTGCTGGAATTTTGCTGAAAAATAAGTTATGTTTGTGTTGTGTTTATTTCACAAGAGAAGAATAAAAAAACAAGAGAGAAATTGCAATTATAAAGTGGATTTGTATCAGGATTATATTATCGAGAAGGTAAAAATCTCAGTTTTATTATTATTATATTTTTTTAGAAGTGTCAGTTTCTCCAGAAGGACAAGAAAGTAATTTCTCATGAAATGCAAAATGGTATGATCCGCAAAAATCAACTAATATAGTATCCCATCTTAATTTTGACAATAATAGGGCAGTGACAGTAATTTTTCTTACTTTTTACATAACCATTAAAAAAACAAAAAAAAGGGTTCCCCAATGTCTTCTTCGCCCTTTTATTCTCCGGTGACAATTGGGGAAAAAATTGATGGCAATAGGATTTTCCTAATCGGCGCTGATCATCTCGTTTTCCATGCTCTCCGCCTCTGATCGTTTCAAGGTCCTATTATCCAATCGGAATCCTATTTTTTTAAATCGCTTTCTGAGGAAGGCGAGGAGATAGTGAAATTCCTCCTAGATGGAGAGACCCCATAAAATCGCTTCAATTTTGTCTAAAAGCGGCGTCAATCCAGCAAAAAGTATTACAGAAATTAACAGATCGCCACCATTGCCCTCCTTACCCCCACCGTGAATGGCGTTGTTAGAGAAGCAACGTCTTCAAAACTAAAAATGACCAAAATCACTTGTGTTTGTTCTATGCTCAGATGCAAGCGTGCGTGCTTAAGTATTCGATGATTTCTCAGCTAATTCGTTTGTATTTCATGATGTAAGTATTTTTAGGGGTTTTGATGTTACTTCTTTGATTTAGGTTATCCGTTTTTGCTACATTGGGAATTAAAAAATTTCCTTTTCTAAGACAAATCGAGTATTTTGTCTTCCTCTGTTAGTGTTAGTGTTAGTGTTAGTTTCCATTTCTCCTCGAGAAGCATTTGTTTAATCATATAAATGAAAGCTCTTAACCCTCTCTAGAATGTTGACACGTCAACACAGCAAATGTTGCCACATGTCCTTATAAAAACACTGACCGAACATCTTCCTCTCAATATAAGTAAGCCACACCAAGGTTGGTTTGGACACGCGATTTTTCTATATCCTGGTTCGCCACAAGAATAACAACGTAAGGCATTCAGACGTGCAGAACATCGTAATTGTGACTCGTCGGGAGCTGACGAAGGCGTTGTTGTTGGATTGAGAGCATCCACATCCTTAGATTGTGTTGAAGAAGAGCCTGTATTTTGTTCAAAAAATCTAGTGCAGTTTGATGATGTATTCCATGCGCCTGAATGTTGTTGAGTTTCGAAAGTGGCAGCACGACAGTGAGCTATGGATGAAGGATTAAAATGAACAAGAGATGCTTGAAGTGCAGGGCGCAAACCACCAATGAAACGTGACATGAGTTGAGACGGTGTGTCATTAACATCAGTTCGCGCGATTAGGAGAGAGAACTCCTCAGCATATTCATCAACTGTATGTTGGCCTTGGCGTAAGTTTTGTAACGTAACGTAAATCATGCGTTCATAGTTATGAGGTAGGAAAGTGAGTAGTAGTGTTTCTTGAGATTTTTCTAAGACTAAATAGGTAGCTTGTTGTTACGAAGACGAGTAGCTTTTCTTTGTTTCCATCATGTTGCGGCGTGACCCCAAAATTTCATAGCAACAAGAGGAACACATCGATTTGGTGGCACTTGCTTAAATTCGAAGATCTCGTCTATAGTAATGAGCCAATATAGGAGAGCCTCACCACGTACACCACCATGGAATTCATGAATTTTTACTTTGAAACAGTTCTCCTGGTAATTTTCCCAAGCAATATCAGGTAATTGTGATTCTGCTGTATGTGGTCTTCATGATCCCGATTCTGATCTGGGTCGTCATCAAGATCTTTATTCTCATTATTTGCTCATGGATTTCACTGTTGAAGGGTAGTCACAATAGTTTCGCCCAGCGTTTGCATATTCTCTTGGATAGAAGATGTGATTGTGCTTTGTAGATTTTCTTGCATAGAAAGAAGAGTCCTATGAAGCTCAGTCAGATCTAGAGTGTTAGGTTCCACACGTGTACACTACAAGAAAACAACCAAAACGAGACAGACAAATCTGTCACGAATCTGTCAAGATTGGGCAATACTTATGGATTCGTGACGGATTTTGTCCGTCAGGATTAGATGGTAAGGAATCTAATATCCGTCAGGACTCCTGAAGACAAAACCATCACTAACACATCCGTCAGGAATACGTAAAGATATATCCGTCACGAAATCCATCAAGAATTTATGACGGATTCCTGACGGATATAGTGGTAAGGTATTTATTAATAGATTATATATTTTGAAATAAAAAAAATTAATTATTAATTGTTTAATTTTTGTTTAATAATATTAATTTATTAATTATTTAAATTATATTTAATAATTAAAATATAAATAAAATTATAAAAATATTCATAAAACTAAAATATGAAAATATTTACAAAAACCCAAAATACGACAAATATCCTATAAACAGCGATAAAAAGAATCCATAGTCGCCTTGATCCGCTCTTCCATATGACGGTTCATCTCCTCCTGTTTCTTTTTGAGTTGGGCGGCAAGGCGTTTTTTGTGCTCACGTTGCGCGGCCCGCATCCGAAGCATCTCAATTTGTGTCGCCTCCATTGCCGTATCCTTCTGCCGTATCTCCTCCTCCCAAAAGCAACTCCTCGACCGAGAGGTTCCCGGGAAACAGTAAGAGGCCATGTTCCCGAGCCCTAACATGCGTCCCTTCTGTGTTTTCGTAACCTGCAAGAAACAGAAAACAAAACATTATGTTACAACAAACCTAAACCAATATGTTAAATTATAATTTAAAATGAATTTAACATATAATATATTTGAGATGCAATCTCAAACTATGTATCAAGCGGAAGTGAGTCAATGGACTTATGAGTTGCCCGCTCCTGGATCTGTCGTTGTGTGTTTGGGACCACCTCGCGAACAACCGGATCTTGTATCTCACCCGTCATCTTGTTCGTGTGCATGTCCTTCATAAGCTCGATCAGGCCTGATCGGTGTCCATTCTCACGCTCCTAATTTAAAATTAAGAATCAAATTAGAATTGAATATACAATATGTTAAGTTTGGTATATTTAAAATATTGACTTACGATCTCATCGGCTCGAAAGACTGATAAACAAGATTTTTAGTGAATTCCTATCTAACAAGTAATCCTAGATCACTAAACAATTGTTGCAATCGTAGGTGTCAAATCCAGTTCGGGATGCAATTAATTCACTAATTCTATTAGATTTAAATAAAATCTAAGCAATTCAAAGTTTGGTTGAGTTCATCAATTAAAACGTGCATGAATTTAAAATCGACAAACAATTAAGCCAAAAAGATACTAAGGATCGAACTAAGAATGTAATGATAAAAAGCTAAACAAACGGGTAAAGGTAATCGACTCAGGTGATCAAATGATATCCTATGATGCTCAATGCTAACATTAACTGCTAATACTTGGTCTAAGATTCCTATAAATAGACTAATCCACCCTCGTGGCACTAATCCTTTTCCTAATCATGCGATTAAAACCATATCTTGGCTAATCAAAAAAAATAAGAAGCATTGAGCTCTAATCTATGACAAACCACTAAACTAACTAACACAATCTATTGGCATGTAGCATTCAATTTCCGGTTCATGAATTTTATCGAGCACCTTTCGTGCGCAAATCATCCTAAGGTCTAAACTTGATTGATCAATTCAATTCTAGCATTAATAACATCAATTTAATGAGGATTTAAGATTTATAAGTCTTAAACATCATATTCCACCACCTAATCACTCTAATCTACCTAACCCATTTGTTTATTTAGAACTACTCACTAGCCATTAGGAAAACACAAGTTCTAACAGTAGAATTATGTTTAACCATGCTTAGATTCAATGAAAGACAAGAAGAGAAACAAGGAATCACACAAGAATAAAATTAAAACTCAAAATAGATTCAAAGGATTAGAAAGAGTCTAGAGAAAATAAAACTTAAGATAAAAAATGAAATTAGGTTTACAAAACCTTAAATAGTTTATTTTTGTCTTTTTGGGGTCGATATCGGCCGGTTTGGCCGATACACATGCTCGGTATGGTTTATTTACATTTCGTATCGGCTGGGCACAACCGATACACACTGGCCGATAGGAGTGTATCGGGCCATGTGTACCGGCCAAAACTGGTCGATTACTCTTCTCACAGTCCGTATTGGTTGGATTCAACCGATACACCTTGGTCGATACAGGTGTATCGATTGATGGGTATCGGTTTTGGTTCTTTAGGACTTGTATCGGCCAAAGGAACCGATACAAATGGTCGATACTTTTTCCTTCATGGCTTCCTCTTGCTCTTTTTGATTCTTTCTCCATGGTTTTGACTACAAATCAGCTCTACACTCATTAGGTACCTGAAATATGTAGTAGAATGAAAAATACAACCTAACTAGTCTAAATGCAAGTGAAACTAACTAAACTAAAAACTAAACCAGAGTCTAATCGGTTAAAAACACAATACATCAGTGACCGCACTCTTCGAACCGGTGTTCGTAGTCGCTATACCCTTGCTGTCTCGGGTACTCATCCGGTTGTTCGTGTTCGTCGACGACTTGCTTTTGGTATTCTCTTCTTCCCAATAGTTGAGGAATCTTTGGAAGACTTCATCATGCATCATGTTATGCTTCTTCCCGTCCGTGTACCAACTCGTCTTCCAAGCGTACACGTGCTGAGTGTACGTCTTCCCCGCTCGTACAAAAAGCTCCCTCCTGGCCTCTCGGGTTATATGAGGTTCCCACTTGAACTCTTGCTATAAAGTTCAAATGGTTTATGTTAGTAACTATTTATACTCTAAGTTTGTTAATCATTATGCGGGTGGCATATCTCTGAATGTCTTGTAGGAAAATTTGAGAAGTCCTTGCATCAGGCGCTTGATGCACTTCGTGATCTCATTATCCGACTGCAGAAATCATGTCGTCTCGTCACATCCCGACGGGTGCAACCGAGGCAATATCTCCCATCCCGGCTGGACAAGGAGGTCCTCTATAATCATATGATCGTCGGGACGCAGATGTGCTTCAGGTGTCTAATAGGTTAAGAATTTAATCCTAAACTAGTACTACAGAGAACAGTTCAATGTAGTAAGCATAGGTATCGAATCCACAGAGACCAGAAAGTACACGTTCAGTTTCAGTTTCAAATCTAGCTAAAGCAGAATAATTAAGAGATTGTAGTACAAATCAAAACGGAAAATAAAAACGGTTTAAAAACTATAATATAAAAACGCTAGGCATTAGGGAATTACGTAGGTATTCAGTTTTAAAGTCATGTTAACATGCAGGATTGGGATTCAAAATAGTTCTCAACATGAAAACCAAATAAAGAATAATCTCCTCCCGGAGTATTAAACCATATGCTCGAATTTCCAGAGACAAACTTCTGCCGTCTTTAAAGCAATTCGATCACGCATTACAATCAGATTCAATTGTTCATAAGCATTTAAGACAATACTCACGCAAGTAAAAACACTTATTCATCTAAATTACGTCAGGATTCTAGATCAAATCCCTTTGTATTTATCAACCTATAATCATGAACTAGGTGATCAAGCTAATTCATCCATTAAAAGAACGAATTTAGACTAAGAATCTAAAAAATTCAATCCTACAAAGTTAATCCTAACATTCAAACATGGTTTTCCTAGGAAACCCTAAAACCTAAATAATGAACTACTCAGACATAGCAAAGCAAACACAATTCAATGTCAGAATAGAACACATAGTTGAAATGAATAAAATAGATATATTAAAAATAGGGTTCAGAATATCTTCTCCAAGATTCAAGGTTCAGGAAGTCTTCTCCCAGTAAAAGCTCTAAAAATTGCAAAGTATGAAAAAATCTAACAAAACCTAAGCCAAAAGGCTTTTATAGTTCTAAAAAGTAAAATAAAAAAATATGGAAATTGGGATATGAATGAGGACTTTAGTGCAAAAGTTGAAGAATTCAGGTTCTTCTCGGAGCATCTGCCCGATGGATCTCCGTCTGCCCAATCGGGCATATTGTATACATGCCCAATCTTTCATAAGTTGTTCGATTGATCAGTTTTGCCGAAAATTTCCATGAACATTTACCTGATCGGGCACATGTGTTGCCCGATCGTGCACTTCATTTCTTCACCAATGATAGGCGGTCATTTGTATGAGAGAGGTTCATCTTCTCAATTTATTGGTATTCAAAGACCTATATATATAATTATATCTCCTTCATTACTTTTAAATAGGTTCAAAAATTATACAGAAGTATCAACACATGTTAGAAAATCATTGAATGATGTTTTCTAAGACCATGGTACATCTTGAGAAAAGTGCGACAACATTACAAAGATACATTGTTTTCAACATTTAAGATTTTTTTATTTGAAATTATGTGTCATATTTTTATGAGTGATTATACTTTATACATGATTGATATAACATTTCATGTAGACAAATTTTGAGTGGGATGCCTCGATCGGAAATCTTGTTAAAGAAAACTTTGATAAACTTGCTGCGACTCGTCTCAAAGGAATGGTTAGTCTTGTAAAGCCAAGTGGAGAAAAACCTGATTGGATCTTGTTAACCGAATGGACAAAAATGTTAAACTATTGGAGGACACCTAAAGCTGAAGACTCTTCCGTGATGTGAGGAAGAAAACACACCAAAAGCATGGCGGGACATATGTTGATGAAAGAGCACGAAAACTTGAAGAGAAATGTGATCAACATGTTCAAGAACGTTTATCACATGTGGAGTCTTCTAATGAAGATGGTCTACCATATTCTCTAAATGTAGAAAATAGAAATAAAATCTATGTTAGGGTAATTTTATAAATCTTCTTCGTTTTAAAACATAAAGCTTCTTTACTACTTCTTGCTTTATTTCTTAATCATTATGTAAACGTATGTTTTCTTGTTATTTTTGTGTGTTTTTATTGTAGATTGCTGGAATATCAAACAAGATCGAGTATTTGGACTTGGATCACTGCAAAATGAAGTTCCTATGTCTTTAGATGGTTTACCAAATCCCCCACAAACTAATGAGAAAGTTGAAACATTAACTTGTCAGATGGAAAAACTTCATGATAGTTACTATAAAGATTTTGGTTAGTAAATGTGACAGTAAATAATAATTTTTGGTTACTATTACTGACGATTCGATACCAAAATTTTGTTATAAATAGGGACTAAATTGTAAGGTGAATACGCCAGAAATTATTATTAACTTGAGACAATAACTTTGGTAGGTACCTGTGACGATAGTGTCACTATTATGTTTCGTAACTAATTGTGACATGATAGTTACTACAAAAATTTGCAACAAATCTAGTGACCTTTTTGATACGAAAAATGGTTTGTGACCATTGTATTGCAACCATTAATAAATTGTCACAAATTTATCACAATAATTATATAGCTACGATCGATGCTATCTTCTGTTTCCAATTTTTTGAATCTCTCACGATTTCTTTGCTTGCTTCAACATCTCTATCTAGTGTTGCGTTGTTTCGTTACTATTGTGACACTTTGTTGCAAGATGCACGTAAAAATGCAGAGAAATTGGACATTCTTTTTGATCTTCAACGCACATTATTTTTAGTTAGTTGCATCTTTAAACTCCATAACTTAGAATATAATGAGTCTAGTAAAAGTTATCTAGAGGAGAGTTTTCAGCCGCTTAAATAAAAATATTATATATTTTTATAAAACCATCCTTGGCGTCTTGGTATGTTGTTGAAAATCTTCTTAGAGAAAATGTTTTTCATAGCTCCATTTTGGTTTTCTTCTGGTTGAAAAATTTGAAGACCTTTGGGCGAAGTTACTCTAGATAAAGCAACATATATCTGTCCATGACTGAAAATTGGTCTAGAAAGATATAGTAGAACTGATTTCAGAGTTTGTCTTTAGCTTTTTTATCGTCATTGCATAGCATAGTGTGACTGGAAATTGTCTCCTTCTTATAGTGAATGGGTGCATTGATTCTAGTGGGGATAAAATTATTCTTGTTAATATAACATTATCGCTAACATGTGTACCGGTAACTATTTGTGCTTCGACCACTCTATCTCCCAAATGAGTGATAATGAGTCTAGTGCCATTGCATAGACCTTGTATTTGGTTCATGTTTCTTACTAGCATTATCAGAGCCCCAATCTTTCTATATAACTTATGCTTTGGTAGGCCAGGGTAATCGAGGATGTTTAGATGTTCAACCAGTTATAATAACTTATTTTTGGATGAGTATTTTTCTGTCTTTTTCATGGAATCAAAGCTAAGATAACGTCTTATATTCCATGCCTTGTGTGCTAAGATATATACATTTATATCATCGACCGTCTCGTTCTGAGGTGTGAGAATAGTTTTCTCAATTAAGTAGGAGTTTCTTGAGAATGATGCCTCATGAATCTTGCAGAATATTTCTTTGATCAGTTGTAAAGGAGTTCCAGTAGGTTGGATGAAAATTTTTTTCTCTATGTGTAGAAACTGTCCATAACCATCAGTTGTCCCCAAGTGGTCTACGTTTGGTGCATCTCCGTTTTTAACCGCCAATAGCTAGTTTGCAAAACCCATATCTAAATTTTGTAGGCGCATGTTTTTTTCCAACGAATATATGTTACTTGAATCCCACAAATATGATTAGTTGATGGAAGCCAACACTGAATATTCTCTATTTCCTTATTGTATTAAAAGCAATATATGTCTGAAATCCCCTTCTAAAAGCATTGTTTTACCACCAAATAATTTTACTCTCGCTTCTGGGTTGACCATTGCCATTAAATCTTTCATTTCCCGATCGAGTGCTTCAAATGCGTGAAAATGTGTCATCGATGCTTCATCCCATATGATCATATCTATATTTTGCAATAGTTCTGCAAGCATTTTACCCGTTTTATAGCGCACATTGAATCTTTGTTTAAAGCAAGAGGCAGCTTGAAGTGCGAGTGCGCAGTTCTTCCACCAGGAAGAATTAGTGCGGAAATTTTAATCTTGAAATAATTGTCCTGTAGACATATGTTTTGCCTGTTCTTCCAGGCCTTCGATGAAAATCAGTTTTCTATGTCCATTGTCAACTGAATCTAAAATAGCATTATAAAAAACCTTATGTTCTCTATTTAAACTATTAAATAAGCACTTGAACTTCTTCAACTCATCATTTACATTATATTATCGCTCATGCTAAAGTAAACTGGTGCCTAACTCTTTAAGCATATTTTTACCGGGTTTTGGCATGTATCCAAATTCTTCTAATGAATGCTGATGTTGTTTCAGTACTTCTTCAATTTCCATCAGTGTATATTGATGGAGTTCTGCTTTAGAACATCTCTAAGTTATGGAAATTGAACTCCCTACGTATCTTTTGAGTTATATCCTCACTTAGTGAATTTCAGCAATGTTTCCAAAGTTTGTTTGGCTAGCTAACTTCACAATAGATGAGTATTGTGACAAATATATGTCTTAGCTAGTATAGGGTTGCATATTGTTTAGCCTATTTTACTGTTTCACACTATTCCTTACCAGAATCTAATAAAACCCTATCATAACATGTTGCTCTAAGTGTTGTGTATTTCACATTTTCCACTGTTAGCAAATCATCAAAACTTGTGGGGCCTCTTACCACATTCAAAAATATACGTAGGTAGTATATCTTACTTGTAATTGGGTTGATCTTCATGATTCTGTTTATAGTGTTTCCTTGCTTGCGCTTTGTCCAAATATTTTTGTCACTCATCCAAAAAAATATAGAAGAGAATTCTACACATGTAAGTTTCCGCGCTTCTTCATCAGTCCATTTTATCACCATCCACTCTGTCAACATTGTCTTTTCTATTCCAGGTGTAGATAATACGCGTTCCAAATCATTTGTTGCTTTGTATGTGATATTTTTCTGAGCTGGTAGATGGATGATAAGTTTCTGAACTACTGGTTGTCTTTGGTGGATATGAAATTCAAATATTCACCACATCGCGTTGTATGTCAATAGATCTCGACAATCCAGGTACTCTTGAATCTCATTTCTTGGTTTTACGGACTTTGCTTTATGTTCATGGTTGGTTGAGATTTTGGGTCTTTTTCAATTGCCATAGTCACTTTTTCTACACCCTTTGTGATATATTTAAATAAATATTTCACTGCATTTGTCCTGTTGCACCACTCAACGTTAATGTGTGCTTTGTAAGTTTTTAAGATTTCCATGTTATATGAGATTACATAATTGTTATCTATCATTGTGCCCCCTTTAGTCACAGTTTTTTTGTTTGTCCTTTATGCGCCTATATAGAATGTATCCCCACTTATCAATAGATGTCTCCTCATAATATGGTTATGGGTATTTCTTCTTACACACTCCATTTTTCATGCATGGTGAATGTGGCCTATCCAATGCACCATGGTCATGCATCATATGCTATTCCAATAAATCGTATTATTCATTGTCTTTCGCTTTGCCAGGTAATTTAGCAAAAATGATTTTGTCAACTTCAGATGCTTTTGGAGTTCGAGCAGACCCCTGCAACCAAAGAAGGATGTGTGCATGCGAAGCATCTTTTCTGGAATTCCGCTATGTGTAGAACTGAAAATGTCCCAAAAAATTGTTAGTTTTGTAATGTCCCAAAAATTGTTAGTTTTATTTAAGATGGCAGTTATGATCATGTTTTGTGTGTGTGTGTGTGTGCGTGTGTGCGCGTGTGTGTGCGTGCGCGTGCGTGCGCGTGCGTGCGCGTGCGTGTGTGTGTGTGCGTGTGCGTGTGGGGATTCATAAAATCTTGTTTATCAATTTGGAGTCGTTGCCGATTTGGGGATTCGATTAACCATTAAGATTTTGAATTTTCTTGGGACTAAGCCCTTTTACCTTTTCATTGCCAATGTTCCTACTTTTTTCTTATGCATTCTGAAGTGTATGTACTTAAGAAGTAGAGGACCAACAAACCTTCTACCCATAACAGAAGATATCAAAGCACTTAAGAGAGAACATGCAAGGGAAAAAAGACAACAAGAAAGATAAGCTCTTCTATAAAGGCTATATTTGGAGATGGATAAATGAGACAACAATGTTGTAAATGATCACGTTCCACATCAATGGGCTAGAACTATTAGAGCCGGTGACGAACCCAATGTCTATGGCCACGGGGACAGAGTTAGAGCACCACCCATTTCTACCACCAACTTTGAGATCAAATTTAGTCTCATAAAAATAGTCCAAAAATTTCCATGGTCTACCAATGGAAGATAATTTAGACCATTTGGACACCTTCGATATGTTGTGTAGCACGGATAAGAACAATGGAATCACCAAAGATGCTTTTAAACTAAGGTTTTTCCCATTCTTATTGGGAGACAAGGCTCATACTTAGGAGAAGAATCTACCAAGGGACTCCATATAAACTTGGGATGCTTGCAAGAAAGCATTTCTCTCCAAGTTCTTCTCAACAAGAAGAATCAAACGCTTAAAAAATAAAATATCTTGTTTTGTGCAAAAAGGAACCTAATCTTTTGGTGAAGCTTGTGAACTATGAGCTACAACATCCAATATCCACGTCATGGATTCAAGAAAGAATGCTTACTTAGCACACTTTGTAGAGGTCTTCTCCCCAAGTATAGAATGATGTTGGACACCGCTAGCAAAAGTAACTTCTTTGGCTAAACCGAGTCGGATGGGATGTTTCTTGTAGAGAATCTTTCCCAAAGTGACAGCAACTATGGTGAAGATTATATCGCACGGTCCAAGATGGTGGTAGTGGTAGATATTCCTACAAGAAAGAGTTGAAGTAATTACATGGCAAGATAGAAAAGTTCCAGGGAATTCGAATTCCGCTGGGATTATGCATTCTCACCCGTATACGAGAGCAAAGGGAGTTTCTCTCGTTGCTCTTCTTCGTGTCAATATGTGGGACCAAAGGACTCCCTCGAGTATTTTAGCCCACCGACCTTTCTTTTCGTCCAAATTTTTCTTAAGTCCATCTAGGATGGTCTTGTTGATAGTTTCCGCTTGGTCGTTTCCTTACATATATCTGGGAGTGGATTTAGTTAATCGTATCTTCCACTTTTCGCAAAAATCCTCGATTCTTGTTGAAATAAACAGAGACTCGTTGTCCATCATGATTTCGTACGGGAATCCGTGTCTGCAAATGATATTTCTCTATACAAAACTTTTGACTTAAGCGTCTTTGATTCTTGCGTATGAATCGGCTTCGACCCATTTTGAAAAGGAATCCGTTAAGATTAGCAAGAAGCGTTTTTTTTTAGATTGGTGCATGGGATCAACAATATCCATTGACTATTGCATGAATGGATGTGGTGCCAAAATGGAAGAGAGGAGTTTTGCAGGCTGGTAGATCGTTGGTGCGTGCCTCTAGCATTTTCTACACTTGCGAGCGAATTTTTCGCAATCCTTTATCATCGTTGGCCAGTAATACCTGTGGCGTTTGATTTTTATTGTGAGGGATCTTCCATCTGAATGATTCCGCAAAAGCCAGTGGATTTCTTCCATGATTCTCCGTGATTTATCCCCCTATGTGCATGTCATGAGTGGTATGGAAAAGCTCCACTTGTAAATTTCCCCGTCTACAAAGACATATCGGGCGGCATGGATTTTTACTTTTTGAGAAGCCCATTGCTCTGTGGGGAGAATGCCTTTGGTTATTTATGCTCGAATTGTCTGCAACCATGATTTATTGCATCCATATTCAGGTTGTTCTGAATTCTCTTCAGGTTGATGACCAATTTCGTCAACATCCTCATCCGGTGAATGGATTAAGTTTGCGACGATTAGGGGGATGATGCTCGGATGTTCAATGAATTCTACAAAGATGACTCGTCAAAGACCTGGATCCGAGCTTAATGCTAAAGCTGCTAAGGGATCAGCATGGACATTTTCCGAGTGAGGTATTCGTGTGAGAGCCAACTGATTGAAGTCCTGGGCAAGATTATTGACGAGTTTTAACTATATTTCCATCTTTTCGTCTATGGCCTCGTACTCTCCGTTAAAATAGATCGCGACGAGTTGAGAGTCGCAGTATGCATGGATATTTCATATTTGCGTCCATGAGCCAATCGTAATTCAGTGATAAGTGCTTCGTATTCAGCTTTGATATTTGACGCATGGAATATCAGCCGAATTGATTGCTCTAGTATTTCCCCGGTTAGCGACGTGAGTCGAATCTCGACTCTTGAACCTTGTTTGGACGAAGATTCGTCGACATGGAGGTTCTAGACCGTGTTTAGTTCCTAGTTTGTCATGTTTTCCGTAGGGAGCTCCACCAGAAAATTGGCAATGACTTGTGACTTTGCACAAGTTTTTGTTCGATGCTCGACATTGGATTCGCTTAACTCGATTGCCCAATTTTCTAGTCTACCCAACTGTCTAGGACTTTGCAAGATTGTTTGTAATAGGAATGAGATGAGTACTATGATCGTGTGCGATTGAAAATATGGCCTTAGTTTCCATGCTAACATTACAATGACGAGTGACAATTTTTCCATAAGCGGATATAATGTCTCGACGTCCAATAAAGTTTTACTTACGTAAAAGATTGGTTTTTGCTTGTCGCGTTCTTCTTTAATATTAATTTCGCTTATGGTTTTTGTCAGTACCGCGATATACAGAAATAGGGGCTCTTCGACAAAGGGTTTTATGAGAACTAGAGGTGTGGTTATGTAATGCTTTAACTGTTGAAAAGCTTTTTCGCATTGCTCCGACCATTCGAAGTTTTTGTTCCCTTTCATAATGTCATAAAACGGAAGGCATTTTTCCCATTGATCGTGAGATGAAACAATTAGGTGCAACGATTCTTCCGGTCAATCTCTGCATTTCTCGTTTGTTTTTCAGGGAAGCCATTTCGATTAATGCATTGATCTGTTTTAATTTAGCCTCAATCCCTCGGTATATGACGAGATATCCAAGGTATTCCCCTGATACAATGATGAAAATTCATTTTAATGGTTGAGTTTCGTATTATGAAGGTTCGATTTCTCAAAACATTTTCGCAGATCGGTGACATGGTTTTGCTCTTCGAGGGAATTATCGAGCATGTCATTAATGTACACTTACATGGTCTTTTTGAGCTCTTTAGAAAACATATGGTTGACGAGTCACTGATAAGTTACACCATCATTCTTTAAACCAAAGGGCATTACTTTATAGCACTAAGTACCGCGGTCGGTAATGAATGTGGTTTTCTCGGGTCAGGATCTATCTGATCTGATTCTACCCAGAGAAGACATCCATGAAAGATAAGATCTTGTTCCCTGTTGTGGCCTCTACCAGGCAGTCAATATGCGGTAGTGGGAAAATTTCTTTCGAACATGCCTTATTAAGGTCGGTGAAGTCAGTGCAGACTCACCATTTTCCGTTTTTCTTTTTGACTACAACGGGATTGGCGAGCTAGTTAGAGTATCTAACCTCTATTATAGACTCGACTTTGATGAGTTTTTCTACCTTGTCGTTAACTGCAGTAACGCGTTCTGTAGGCAATTTTCGTCTTTTATGTTTGATAGGTTCAAGGGTTTGGTCGACTTTAGGGTCATGGCACGTTACATTGATATCAATTCCTGGCATATGTCTTATGCGGTCAAGGCAAACGTGTGAAGGTTCTCTTTCAAGCAAGCTATGAGCTGCATCTTTATGGGATCGCAGAGATTAGCGCCAATCTCAGCACAACGATCAAGGAACTCTTTATCTAGGCATACTAAGATGACGGGTTCGCAGGTTGGTTCGTGCTTTTCTTCCAAAGTTTTGGCTTTCTATAATTTCTAGAAGATCTCCGTCTGATCTTGTTCTTAGGCATTTTCGGTGGAGTCCTTTTTCTTTTGTTTTCAAGGAGGGCTTCTGCCGTCGGTTTTTTTTTGTTTAGTTCAGCAACAAAAGAGACCTACGACAGACTGTGGCCTCTACCAGGCAGTTAATATGTGGTATCGCCAAATTGTGGGAACCGAAATCGCGTGTCGATCCTCCTTCTAGCGCCAAACTGTGGGAACTGAAATTTGCACTCTGGATTTTTTTTAATTAAGGAAAATCAAGGAAACCGTTTAAAAGATCAAAACACGATAATATGTGTTTGCACTCTGTATTTCTGTAAGCCAAACGTTTACAAGATCAAAACATGATAATATATAAAATAATACAAAATTGAATACGAATTTTCAAGTAAGAGAAGAGCTAAAGGGATTCTTATTTCGATTTTGTGAATGAGGGTGTTACAATCATATGCTAAGCCTTTGCCGCAAGATTTGTTGGCGAGTATCCTAGTTCTAACACCAAAGACTGATAAACCTAATTGAGTAACAGCTCTTTAACAAATCAGAAAAATAAACCTAATGCTCTAAGTGTTTAGTTGCAGAGAAAAATGTGTCTAACAACAAAGATTAATAAACCTAATTGAGTTGAGTCTGTCTTTCCTCGTAAGTATTCCTTCTTATATTTTCATACTTTTTCCATTTTTTTTGTTGCAAAACTAGGGCAGACCATCATTTTCCTTGGGCCGACTCTTGTCTAAAATCGTAAGTGGGTCGTTATCCCGTTTCAGACCTCTTTGGGTTGTTTTGTGGTTTAGACGATTTTAACAATTTCTATCAGAGAACCGGTCTCTCGTACGATGATATGATGTTGGTTCATGAAATAATAATGTCAATCATATATATGAGATAACATCGGCGTCTAAGTTAGCTATTATCGTTTTATACGATTGATCAAATGGAACACGTCTTTACGAATATCCCGGAGAATGATAAAATTAATCGCATAGTTGATATAATCGTTGGTGTCTAGGCTAACCATTATCGTATTATACGATTAAAATTCATATGAGGGAACTTTACGATTCTTTTGCAAAATGAGTAACGTATAGATTAGATAACTTTGGGGTTTAAGTTAAATGTTACCGATTATACGATTAATTCGGATTTTATACGAAAGGAATGAGTTTTACAGTTTTTTATCTTAGAATTCCAACGGAAACTCAAAACTATACGAAACGAGAGACCACTTGTCCGAGACATGGTCTACTCGCCCATGGGCGAGCAGAACGTGTGTGATCCTTCTTGTATGTATATGACTAGACTCGGAGCCAAAGCATTTATCCGAAGATCGTGGTTGCTTTTTGTTGTTTTGGACACGTATTTGTTGAGATCTTCTGGGAATCTCGGATGTTGATTCGGAGTATACCGCTTTTGACCCCAACACTTATGAGCCTAAACTACCATTTTTATGAAGGTTCAAGAAGAAAATATTGGAGAGGTATATTGGAAAGATATATATATATATAGCTCAATTTAAAGAGTATATGAAGGAAATTCCAGAGAACATGCCACTCATTAATGCATTCATGGAAAACCCTCAATATAGGAAGACTTTGAAAGATTCAATCAAGGAGAAAGTCAATGATCAAAAATGAGAAAGGGATTATACACAAGAATAATACAAAGGTTCCAAAGCCCTACGAAGCTTGAAGATCCATGATGTTTAACTCTTCCTTATGCTTTGGGACCTCTCAAATTCGAGAAAAGCTTATGTGATCTTGGAGAAAGTGGTCTAATGCCACTATCAGTTGCAAAGAATCGTGGTCATACATATTTAAAACCTTGCGGAATCTCCATGGTGCTTGATGATAGATCCATGATGATGTAATCTTGATAAGCTCAAAACTAGGAGCTGAAGAAGGAACAATGGATTTATATGTAGTTGAGCTTGAAGAAGGATTTGAAGCTGAAAAGGAGTCTA